>WHYT01014772.1:73988-141695 GCA_009806455.1 Tetrax tetrax | reverse complement strand
AAAAAAAAAAAACAACTTTTTTTTTTTTTTATACCTGAAATTCCTAATGGGTGATATAGAAGACACGCCCTCTGGTTTATGCCAGTGAATAATGAGTCACATGAAAGTACATGAATTCAGGCCGGAATGATATTGCTATGGGTTGTAATGCTTGCTGTGACAGGGAGCCCAAAGGATGCAACTGGGCTATCCACATTTTTCCTGTGGAGAAGCGGGAGGGCTGAGACTTCCATGGCTTAAAGTAGTTCAGCCTGATCATTCTTCAAGAGGGAAATGAAACAACATGTGTGCTGAGCAGCGTTTTCTTCTGCTGCGACAAAGACCTGAATCCAGCACGAATAACAAATGAAAAGGCTTCCAAAACAGGTGTTAAGAGAGGAACAAATGCATACTGGGGATGATGCATGTGTGCCAGCTGCAGTATAGCTGTGGCCTCTCAGTGCTGACAAGTGTGGAGCTACTGTGCCTGGCAGAGGAAGCAATTTCACCTTCTGCTCTACAGCATAAACATAAACTACCCATCACTTCTGGTCACTCAGTGGGGCAAGGTGAGACACAGCATCCTTTTCACTCTCTTGGCTTAACCATTAAAAGTTGAATAACAGTTGTAAAAACACCTCTGCAGATCCTCATACTTTAAAATGCATTAGCTTATTTAAACTGAACTTAAAGGTAGATAAACTCGAAGGTTGAGATGAGTAAACCAATCAAGGTTGTTTATAAACAGCTCGCAAAATGCACTATGATCTCATCTAGACTTTGCATCTAAGGCAAGCTACAAATATTTTAAGGCACAAACTCTGGTAAATAGACAAATTTACTACAAAATGCCCAAGTATTTAGTTTTTGGTGACATTTCATACACAGTGGCACAAGCATGAAAAGTTATTAGAGATACAGAGCCAAATCCCAGTCTGTCTCTTCTTCTGACTTTAGGTCTGAAATGCTATATGTATAGTCAGAGCAACCATAAATCTGCTATGACAAGAGGGTGGCGTGCATTGCAACGTATTGTTGTGGTACAGTTGGTATGTTCAAAGACTTGTCTAGCAGCATGTGCCCATGTAGCTATTCCATGGTGGTCCCAGCTGAAGGTGTATCTTTATGTGAGAACAGCTCTAGCAGCAGCTCAGCTTTGTCCCCATCTAGCCCTAAATGCTATTTCCTGCCCCAAAATAAGACCCAAATCTTGGTAGCTGTTTTCCTTTTTTTTCCTACTAATAAGGGTACCCTGGACTTCAGTATCAACCAGTCCTTACCATACAGAAAAAGAGAAATTATAGACTTTTTCCACAATGAAAATTACGAAATGTAGGGGCAAGGAGACAATATTGCAAGGGCCAGCCTTTCACTTTTCCTCTATCACAGTTTAAAATAAAGGACTGTAAAGCACTACTCTGCATGCAACTCTACAGCCCACACCGCCAAAATCCTTCACTACCAAGTGCTAGACTGCATCTACAACCTCAGTATTAACATGAGCCCATTTCTCTTTAAGTTGCTGTGGCCCTTCGGAAATGCAGAAAGGCCTCACCCCTCACTACTTTTCCACTGCCCTGTGACCAGGAACACACAGTTTGGCCAGGGAACACACTCCAGACATCCTCCAGGCTGCTGGAGGATCCCATCCCATCCCATCCCATCCCATCCCATCCCATCCCATCCCATCCCATCATACAGCATCCCTCAGGAATAGCCAGCACGTGTGCACAAATTTTCTTACATCCTCCCCTGGCCACAGATCATTTTTCTGAGGCTTTCTGCATAAATCCCAGGGATAAGCAGGTTTCTCTGGTCCCTCCTCCAAAGCCACCGCCTCCACACCACAGCCTGCACACTCTGGCAGAAGGGACACAGGATTTCACAGCAGCAAAAACCCGCCAGCCACCCCATCACACGCAAAATTGCCTCTCATTACTTAGCATGCAAAGAGTCATCAAACTAACTAACATTTTGACCTGCAGCTGGCACGAACTAACTAGAGACATCTGGTAGTACCTGCAGTGGAGCACAGTGGAGCCAGGCCAGCTGGGTATCTCCAAACTCTTCCTGCTCAACAGCTCCTGGAGGGAGACTTGTCACCTTTCCACAAGTATCGGAGTGCCTCTGCCTTGCATGTGGCCAAAAAATCTTGCGACATGGGGCCACCTGCAGAGAACTTACCCACCCAAAGGAGGGGACCACAAGTTGGGGCAATGCACTTGTCCCTCACAGGGGGTGTTCCTCTCTGCTGAATAGTTAAACCAACACTAAAACACCCTGTTCCTAATGCTCAGGGACTTTTGTCATTTAATCTGAGTAATTTAAGTCAGCAGAGTTCACATAACCTGTCATCCCCCTTCTCAGTGAGAGGATGAGCTAACGCTTGTATTAATTATTCAAAGCATCTTCTAATGCTCATGCCCCCTTCTTTCCCAAACAGCTGTACAGTGACAAGTTTTTTTTGGTTGATTCATTTTTGGATTGCAGCATATTAATAAAGAAATAGCAAAATAAGATGTATCTTGCTATATGAGCACACAGACATAAATAGATGGCAGTGCATCTTTCACCACTAATCAAATTCTGGGAAAAAAAAAAAGCAATACAAGAACTTAATCTGCTGATGAGCAACACAGCAGGACTGTCAATGAAACAATGCAATTCACGTGTTTCTTTGCAGAAGGCCATTCCTAGGCAGGAAACTATGTGGCACGTATAAAACTAAAACTAAATCAGATCTTCTTAGTAACAAAAGAATGACTTTCACATTCATTCGCATTATCTGGAGAGCAAAATAAGCCACTGCACAATTATCAGTGCCCTCTTCAAACAGTATCACCGCAGTTCTAGCAGAGAAGCACTTTATTTGTTGAGATTATTCCCATCCACATCTTGCTTCCCCAGGAAGCTAAGCTGTATTTCAAGCTCTCCCCAGCCCCAGGGCCCATGGATTTGTGATAAACACCCAGCCACAGCGAATGAACCAATACAGAGCTAAAAGCAGATCCATCTGTCTTCTTGAAAGAACTGCAAAACAGAAAATATGCAACTTATTTATACCTGTCCTCCTCCTTTTCCCTCACTCCATGCATAATCAAGAACAGAGCAGCTGAATTTTAACAAGGTCTGTCCCTCTCAGATGAAAAGAAAAAGTTCCCTACAGAGCCTAAAAATACCCCTTTTTAGCAATACAGATGATCTTTTACTGGTTTTAAATCCTGATAAATGTTTTATAGGAGAAGGACATAACCCTTTATAGATTAAGGGTGTTCTTAGATATGCTGAAGTTCCTTCCCCCCTACCTTACTTATTTGGAGGAACTACTTACTTTCACTATTTCTGTCACCAAGGATGTATGCACCTTACCTGGGGCTAACCAGCCCTAATCTTCCCCCACTCCCATTCCTCAGAGCAACAGGTCCAGTGCCGAAAAGCAAGCAATGGGAACTGTTACGCTTCTACACATTTTTACTGAGAGGGAAGGGAATAGACAGCCAAAAACATTACAAGCGAGGGCAATGACATGTTAGGATTAAAAGACCTTTGCAAATACTTTTCCTAATACCACTTTTAATTTCTTAATTTTATAAAGCTATGTAATCACCATATGAGGAAATACTAACTTTTACCCTTTCTCTCTCCACTGCACTGGAATGACTTTTTTTTTCCCCTCCTCACAATACAATAGTAAAAGCAAGCACAGTGGTTACAATTGAACTTCTGTTGACATATTTATTGCTAATTATTAATCCATGTTTTGCCCTTTGTTTCTGACAATGTACATCCAAGTAGCGGAATGTTGCCAAGAAAATGAACAAAAAGAAGGCAGCAAGTGCATTTAGCCTGCAGTGAACTTTCAAAAGCAGAAAAGGTGTAAGCTAGGCAAAAGTTTCCTTAAGAAAACATTTAATTTTCCATTTCCCTATTTCTAAATGCCATTATGTATATACATACCACACACAGGGCATATCCCATATTGTACCATTAAGCAGTACAGTAAATAAAATGCTAAGAAATCAGACGACACAGCATCTAGAAATATTATACATTTCTCTACTCAAAAAAAGCAGTTCCACTTTCAGGGAGGAAGGCTGCCAACCAAAGTGGAAGTTCTCTGCAGTTGTTTAAACAGGGGAACATCTTGTTGAGAAAAACACAAAGACTACAAAAGTACAGAATACAAAAACTGCTATGGTTTACATGTACCAGTACAGAATTACCAATACAAAATACTAGCTTGTAAACAGGATAACAACTTTTCCAACACAGTAAAAGGATACCTGCTTCACTGAAAAAGATAAAGAGACGAGAGAAGAAATGTCAGGCAGACAACGCTAAGACAAAGTTTGTCGAAGAGAAACCTTAAGAACTTAAATGTTGAACAGTGTGTGTGAATTATTATTTTAAAGCTCTGATTTAAGAAGTATAATGTATTTATGTATTTGACTGAATATTACCATCCAAGTGTTTATTTTTGCTATATATTAATTATTTTGCAGCACATTTAGAATTGGAAAAAAGAACACAAAGAAGATGAAAGTTATCCCCAGTTATCAGAGGACATGAATAGATTTCAGTATGCTTCTTACCTGCTGCCATCACACTGAACACTGACTGCTATGAAAATAGCACATTACCAAGAATGAGAAAAGGCTAGCTAGGTCACACATCAAAATAAAGTTCTTAAAGGGTGAAAGCCAGCATTAGTTCCCTTCTAAGTATAGCTAAAATTCATCATATGATAGCTCAGGCACATGGACCTTTAAGGACACATAGACAGGCACTATTTTCATCATCAACTGTCAAGTAAGGCATGCTCTTTTAGGGCCAATTTTAAGAAAGCTAAATGGCACTTAAACAACAAAACTCTTATGGAAACTGCTTCAGTTTACGTTGTCTCCACTCCCACCAAAATTAGAAAAGCAGAGGGTAAACACGGACCAATTTAAACAGTTGGTCAAGCCTTACTGGACACCACGCATCTCACAAATTGATGTGCCAAGTGACACCACATTCTTCTCTGTGAACTACAGTCATGGCTGATAGCAAATAAAGAACTGGATAATTTCACACTTTATCCTTAACTGAAGTCTTGCAGCTGCAGCATAAGACCTCACAACTTTGTATGTATCTCTCTATTTGTTCAACTAAAACCAGCTCTCAGATAGTTTTAAGAGAACTGTGGTATTTGTCTTTTGGTGCATAAATCACACAGCAGCAGTTGCTTTAGAATAATAACTAGGTAGCTACAATTACTGGTGTGGGGTTTTTTTTTTTTAAAAAAAAAGGTAGGGGCTTAACATGCTGCAGAGTATCACAATAAGTCACCAGCCACTACCTTATATTACATCTCAGATACCAGAATGTCTCTTGAATAAGCGTGATAGAAATAAGAAAGATTAACTTGGTGGACACTGCCACTACAAAAAGCAGATTGCAGATCTTCAGAGGTATTTTGGCACTTCATTTGCCTTGCTTGCAGAAGTAGCAGAGAACTGTCAAAGTGTACTCAGAGAACTGCTGATAATTACAACGGGGAATCCTCAATCTGCAAGAGGATGGGAATATCCCTCTTTATGATCTAGACTGCTCCCAGGTGCAGGGAAACGAGTAGCATAAAAAGCAGTCAAAACAAGTTTCTTAGCAGTTGGTGTTAACAGCAACATTTCTTGTTTCAAAACTGATGGGATTTTTGTCTCAACTAGGAGGTGGCCTTTCACAGAAGAGCTATAAAGATGCATCAATATTTTCACAGCACCTCCCACCATCATCTCCCCATGAGCTCAGCGACACCCACAAATGCCTGGCTCTTTGTGGAATTCCCTCTCTGTGGAGAGCATGAGGCAGCTGGCCTTGCTGCGGGACAGACACATCAGCTCTGGCTCCCTACATATGGTGACCTACACTTGCTCTGGTGGTGCTCGCTTAGCAGCAGTGTATTTTGGAGTTGGGCAGTTTTTAGCTCATATTGAAATAAACACAGATGTGCATGTGAACGCCACCCTATCACTCCCCTCCTGAAGCATGCTGTGCCCTAAAAACCTACAGACACAAACCTTCTCTCAAGTGCCAATTGGCAAGAATGTGAGAAGGTGAAACGTGAAGAGGCATAACATTTGGCAGCAGCAGCCCTTTGCTGGGAAAGCAAAAGCATTGAAGGTAAAGAAAAAAGAAGAAAAAAAAAAAGGCAGCTTTAAGAAATTCCACTTTGTTTTATTGACTTGCAGCAATGAACAGTGGCAGAAGGAATGTGACTGTTGGGAGAACATTTGGTTCTCAGCAGCACACAAGTTGCTGAGGCAAGGTGGGACAGAACAGCAGAAATTTTTTCCTTCCCACTCTGGACCTGTGCAGACACCAGCCAGCCCCTCCCAGAAGCTGTGAGATTAGTACATATTTACATGGCTGCAATAATAAAGTAGCATTCAAAAGCAACAATGAAGATAGCACACTTTAAAAAAAAAAAATCTCTAGGAATCACAGCTACTCTATGGATATGAATATTATCTGTAAATACAATTTTCATCTTATTAAAAAGTGTTGATAAATACTGCAAGTTACTGTTGACTCATAATGGAAAGAGACAACTACTGTCTAAAGACTTAATTTATTTCTCCCTGTAAACAACTTTCAGGGCCTTAGTTACAGTAAAAACAAATACTGCAGACTCAGTTTTGTAGTTTATTAGCAATTATACATTAGTCAGTTTGCCTCTTTCTGAAGGAAGAACAAAATAAAATCAGAGAGACAACAACCAGCACAAAGGTATTTGGACACCGGATGGCCAAACTCAGAGAGTGATGGTCAACGGCTCGATGTCCAAGTGGAGACTGGTCATGAGTGGCGTCCCGCATGGGTCCGTGTTGGGCCCGGCCCTGTTCAACATCTTTGTCAGTGATGTGGACAGTGGGATAGAGTGCACTCTCAGCAAGTTCACCAACAACACCAAGCTGTGTGGTGCTGTGGACATGCTGGAAAGGAGGGATGCCATCCAGAGGGACCTGGACAGGTGGGCCCATGCCAACGTCATGAAGTTCAACCAGGCCAAGTGCAAGGTCCTGCACCTGGGTCACGGCAATCCCAGGCACAAATATAGGCTGGGAGAAGAATGGATTGAGAGCAGCTCTGAGGAGAAGGACTTGGGAGTGATGGCGGTCGAGAGGCTCAACATGAGCCGGCAATGTGCCCTTGCGGCCCAGAAGGCCAACCACATCCTGGGCTGCATCAAGAGGAGCGTGGCCAGCAGGTCGAGGGAGGTGATTCTGCCCCTCTACTCTGCCCTGGGGAGACCCCACCTGGAGTACTGTGTCCAGTTCTGGAGCCCCCAACATAAGAAGGACATGGACCAGCTGGAGAGGGTCCAGAGGAGGGCCACGAAGATGATCAGAGGGCTGGAGCACCTCTCCTATGAGGACAGGCTGAGACAGTTGGGGCTGTTCAGCCTGGAGAAGAGGTGGCTTCAGGGAGACCTGATAGCGGTCTTCCAGTACCTCAAGGGGGCCTACAGGAAAGATGGGGAGAGGCTGTTCAGTAGGGCCTATTGTGATAGGACGAGGGGTAATGGTTTTAAAATAGGGGGAAGTAGATTTAGATTGGATATTAGGAAAAAATTATTTACAATGCGAGTTGTAGAACACTGGAGCAGGTTGCCCAGAGAGGTGGTGGAAGCCCCATCCCTTGAAACACTGAAGGCCAGGCTGGATGAGGCTCTGAGCAACCTGATCTAGTCAGGGATGTCCCTGCTCCTTGCAGGGGGGTTGGACTAGATGATCTTTGAAGGTCCCTTCCAACTCTAACCATTCTATGATTCTATGATTCATCCATTCATCCTGCAGAGCAAAATACTGTAGAAAAATATTCTTCACAAGCCACTGTGCTCATCCATGATGCCCCTCGCTATGAGGATGACAGATGCTTGAGTTCTTCCCTCTGCAGCACTGAGAAGCGCTGGTCTTACCAGTATGGGCTGCTGCACAGCTGGGTACTGAATAGAGCTGATCTAACATCATCCAGTCAGGGCTACAGAATGCCATCCTCTCTCCAAAACTGGGACAGACTCACTCTCCACAACTCACTAACAATTCCGTGTGGTATTGCTAAGTGGTGGCTGTACAGCTTGTCTATGTATAAATGAACTTTGAAAAACCTGACCACAATGCAAAATAGCATCTCAGAGCAAGATTTTAGAACAATATCAAAACAGAGTATTTCTGAACAAAACAAGATAGTTTTCACAAGAGCAAAAGTTATGTCTCATCTACCCAATGGGGATCACATTTTCTACAAAAAAGAGTTTCTTTTAAACAAACTTTCTTAATTGTAGAAAATGACCTCATTTGAAAGCTTATGGTATCATCCTTTTCAGTGTCCAAACACTGATTAATGGCAATGAAAATTCACTTTTAACAAACATACCACAATACTTAAAATCTGTTTGTGGGACACTATGAAGGATTTTTTTTCCCCCCAGCTTCTGGTGTCAAGGCAGGTGGCTTGTGATCATTATCAGGTGAAACTTTCACAGTTTATTTCCAAATTCCCCCAAAATCTATCAGTGAGCATAGCAATGCATACCCCTACATGCCAGCCACTAAAGGGAGTGGGGAGGAACAGACATCAGACTTTTCAATATCCCTCAGAGCCAGATGTGTTTTGCACCAGCTTGTAGTTACAACATGGGTGGAAATTTGCATTAGTTAGAAGTAGGAGGAATAAATAACAGGAATAAAAGATAACCAAATCTCCCAGTGAATGTGATTTAATTATTTCCTGCCAACTCTCTCACACCAACCTCTAATCCTAGAAGATTACTTATTAATTTTATTGATTTATTGTCTTTATTCTTTACGTCCTAATCAGTAGTATTCTTGGCCTTACCAGATCTGCTGATTAAATGAAGGTTATTTATGTATATTACAAAATCAAAGTGTATCCCATTGACCTGTGGCAGACTTGTGCTAGGTTTAGCATACTTTCTTCAGAAAATTTCTGAGTCTCTAGATGGGCATAACCACGCAAATACATCTGCTCTTGGCAAGGCCATAGCTCCTACCCCTACACCACAGGTGCCGCAGTAGACTGACTAATATTCCCAGCCAACACAATTCAAAGTAAAACAGGACAGGAAGATGTGTTGCAAGCCAAGAAGCAGGCTGGTTTTGCTAGGAACATGAATATGGAGACTCCTCAGCTAATGAGGGGCAGATTTAAAGGAATAATGAGGGCCCTGTTTGATTTTCAAAAGGCAGGAATCCACTAGAGCATTTGCATCCTGTATAGAACGTGATCTTAGGAGATCTAGGCTAGCCACATGCTAGGTGCGCATGCTACACCTTTACACTCCTAAAAATCTCTGAATTTTGACCGAAGTACCTACAAGACCTGTAGGCCTTCCTTAGCTTTAGTGGAGAGAGCTTCCAAGAGATGGCAAAGGCATACAGCAAGTGGTCATCACCAGGACCAGCGCCACTTCCAGCCCTCCCAGCTGGGCGCTCCCATGTACCTTGCTGGTGGCCTGCTCCACTACTAGCGTGAGCTACCTTGCCTTCGCTCCTCCAAGACCATAAAATCCCACAGCAGGCCCATTCAGACAGTGAAAACAGCAGCAAAAAAAAAAGCCCACAAGGAGACACTGCTAATTTAGTAATTGAGTAATTTCTTCCCTCAACCAGCCTGCAGCGCTGGGACCTGCTGCGGGCAGCGTGCTTGGTACTGCTGCTCGCTCTGCATATGCCCCCCAAACCGAAGCCTGGGCTGCCCCATCCTGTCCTCCAGCCCCGCCATTTCTTTTAGCTTAAGCCAGCGGGTATCAGGAGCTGATAAACAAAAAGCTAACAGCAAGTGCCAAGGTATTATTCCCACCTACTTCAGAGAATGTCATGGGGAATATTAACAATAGGTAAGTACCGGATGCACAAACATCCAACTTTCCCAGGCCTGAGTGGTAAAAATGTGCAAGCAGTGACCCATGCCAACTGATAAGCAGCTGTTTCAGGAAATTCACAATAGAGTCGAGCCCAGGCTCAGAGCAGCGTCTGTGTGCACACTTCGCTGGGATCAGAGCTCCCATGCGACAGGCATGGCTGACCTTGTACGGGCCTGTAACCCACTCTGAAAATGTTTTAACTGTCACAAAAATTCACTGATAGACTGATCTCCATTAATAAGGCCAAAATCTCTCTCCGCTGAGGAAAGAAGTCCTCAAAGTTGTAAATCCTAACTTTGCAACTCGCTTCCTAAGCTGGGTCAGCCCCTCTGGGCAAAGCATTCACAGTGCTGGCCAGCCCATCCTGCTGCAGATGTCGCTGATGTTTTGCAAGGTGTGACCATTTTCCACAGAGTATGCTAAGGCGCAAAACTTACAAAAAACAGAAGCTATATATACACATAGATCTATTTCTCTTAATTCTCTATGGAAAACAGGAGGTTTTCAGAACAATTGCAACTATTGAGGGCAAAACTGGCCAAGGCATTGTAAAAACTGGTGGTAATATCAATCTTATTTATTGCAAAATGGTGAATAATCAACAAATAGGTAAAAGGACCAGAAATCTCATTTCCCAGAGCTGTGGCTGTTCCTTCAGGAAACTGTATGCTCCTCTCAGTTCAAAGTAATTCAGCCAGTATCGCATCAAGACAATTTTCTGAAAATCTGTGCTGAGAGCACTGGGCAAAGTTTTCTTTGGAATAACCCAACCTTTCCTAAAGAGGCTTCACTTCTGCAGGAGACATCATATCAGCAAGACACAGCCGCACAAAGCAAGCTTCCTTTTGCCCCTGCTCAAAGCACTGGTGTTTAACAATTGTTCCTGTCAACAAATTCCTCCTCTCTTACTCACAGAAATACACTTGTGTGACTTCAAGCACACTCAGCCCAGTGGTTACGGCATAATGTAAACCAGCTATTACCCAATTTTCTGTAACTTTTATATTATAGCATGTATGTATTCAATTTATTTCTGGTAGACCACAACCTTTCCACTGGCACTGCCTGCCCACTTTAAGTTCATCTGTCACTCCAAATTGGGAGGAGGGGTTGAGGTTTCTGTTTGTTTGTTTAGTACCACAGTGTGAAACGAATAGCAATGACTCTTAATAAGCACCCCTAGGGAACCAGTTTTCCAGAAATCTTCCCTTACAATGGTTGCAGTGCAAATAGCGTACAAGGTACTGGTGTAGGAGATCACGAAAGAGAAACAGAGCAGAAAAGATGTGGGGGGCTTTTTTATTTTTTACTTCAAAAATGGAAGGGAAAAAAAGTAAAACTTACTAGCTTTTTTACCCCTTTCCAACACAAGACAGGCAGAGAAAACAGAAGCATGCTTTCTCCATAACTTTTTTTTGAAACTTGGACATGCTGTGCCGTTTATGGACAAACCCAACTGCATTTTCGTCACCCAGAATCTTTCCTAACTTGTTCAATACAACCTGTCCCTGCTTATTCACTTCAGATGGACAGCTGGACAGTTACATAAATGTACACTAATATGACTGCATAGTATCTTGTGGTTCTAACCTCATTATTTATCTCAAAAGAAGATGGTAAGGTTAAAGGTTACTTTATTCTGTATTTAATTAAGCAAAATCCTAGCCATTTAAAAGAAATAAGTGTTTCTTCTCATTCAACAGTTGAATGAATTGCACCTTTGACTAAACCACAACGCCAATCAGTTTAACGGTTTAGCAAAAAGAGATATTTTCTAAGTGGTTGGAAGCCAGATTTTATTAGTTGCAAGAAGGATGGCATCTTTGAGCATAGCTGTGAATCGTGGCAGAGACACATGCAAGTGGGGAGCTCAAGAAGAGGGATGAGAAACTGGGTTGGTACCCGGTCGGTACCATGGACTGGTACCAACATTCTGCCCCGCAGCCTGCAGAACTGCCAGATACCTCAGCTGAGGCTAGAAACCTAGCACAAGAGGCACTTAGAGGTGACATGCTCCTCCAGCGCCAGCCTAATCTTTGTCTATATTTTCAGTTATCTCCTACTTACAACAAGAGGGCCTTTTTCCAACCACAAAGATTCCCTGGAGTAGCAAGATAAGAGTTTCACGTTCAAGTGGTAATTGTTTTACATAGTCCTCTAGCTTTGCTAGTCAGTCGAAGCAAAGCAATTGCATAAGAAGTTCCTTTGTAAAGTCTGTGCTTTTAATTTGCCTGATGTCTTCCCACAGCTATACTTTAAATCACTGCCAATGCAGACAGAGCTGTGAGAGTACCAGCATTTTATAAATTTTCATTCAAGACACAGAAATACAAGCCATTTCACAGCAGTGTCCCCTTCAATCACTTAGAGAGTGCAAATAAATGTCACCCAATTTGCTCTCTTCGCTTGAAAGAAATGCAATTTTTATCTGCATTTGAGTATCTAACCCAGCCTATATCACACTGCAATTCCTGCCTCATTAAGAAACGTAATAAAAAAATCAAAGAGCATTGGTCAACAGAGAAATAACTACTAATTCCAATAGCATACATTTGTGGATGAATTCAAATTAATGAAAAATCCAATGTGTTAACCAGCAGACATCTGTACAAGAGAAGCAAAGAATACAGATTCTGCAAACAGAGACACCAAGCTTGCTCAGTTAAGCATTCTGACGACTTTATCTCTGCTTAACTGGCCTTAAGGATTAAAATATCTTTGCATTAAATATATTTCCCAGGTCAAGAACTGCAATTAAGTAATTCTAATTCTCCCAAACCTGCTGGCTTTCTTCTCAGTATTGTTACAAAAAAAAAAAGGTGCATTTTTATTTGAAAGCTTTTGTTATATAGATGTGCATAACATTACATGTATTAGCTTTTGCTTTACAGATATCAGATTTGATAGTCTGTGAGTCAAGGTTTATTCTTTCTGTTGACTGTCTGCCTCTTTAAAAAAATTATCTTTTATGCTCTTATGCAGCTAGCACAAGTGATGGAAAGATTCTGTCTCTTCAGCATAAGAGCATCTGGATACCGTCTGTCTATTTGCAATTAAAAATTTCATAATTCTCTCTACTAACAATGTCATTAACTTGACCTTAAAACTTTTCTGATAATGTCTCAAATCACTAATTATAATTTCTTGTTTGTATTATAGATGAGAGCTAAAGGACATACCACAAAATACCTGGTGAAAATACACTTCTGACAAGTAAGTTTTCCACAGAGGTGCCTTCATGGTACTTTTTCTACTCAAGCTACCTCTTGTGCATAATTAGAAACAGTTTCTTAAGCCTGACAGCAACTTCTTTTTTTTTCCTAACTCAAAATAAAAGTGCAAGTGGATTTACAATTTATTATCTTGAGTTGCTTTCCAGGAAAGCTCCTTCTTTCTCCTGGCTGGCAGGTCCTGCTAAGGAGGAAATACAGGAGCACAAACTCCACCATCTCACAGATAGACGTGCTTTGCCATGAGTGACTCAGAACACAGACCTTTACTTTTTCCAGTGTCTAACAGGTTTATGACCATCTACTCAGAAAGGAACTTCAGTGACCGTATCTCAATTCAGATCTGCCCTTCAATTTCTTTCAATGTAAAGTAGCACTACTGAATTTCAATAAAAGATTGCCAGCTTTCACGAGGATTTTATTCTCACATTAACACTCAAGTACAAGACAAGCATCTTGTTATTTACCAAAATATACCTATTGTGCTTACTATTTTTTTTTTTATATAGAAGGATGCCATATTTTTCTTAACTGAGGCTTTATTTTGATTGTTCCTTCAAGATACCTGTGCTTGATATACCTATTTATCCATGGCTAAAACCTTGGCCAGAAATCTGTAATCATATCCAATAATTTTAACATACTTCTCAATATTCAGCAATTGTCCCTATTCCTTCAGCAGAATCCTCATGAGTTATGTATGCAGGACAGCAGCAATGCATCTTTAAAAGTAAGTAAATGAACACTCAGCCCTATAGGACATTAGCCCTTCTGAGATGTAAGAGGAGGAAATTAAAAGGAGAAAAATGCAATAATTTGCAACTCTGAGAACGAGCATCTCCTACCAAAGCTTTTCAGACCTGGCATACCCATTCCTCCTCAGCATGGATGTGGGGTGGACAAGCAGTGAAAAGTGCTTTTGTCAGCATCGCAGAGAGCTTTTTGTGCTGAATACAGTTTACTATCATTCTTAGAATTTTTGCAAATAAAACAAGTTTCCCATAGAACTATCCACACTGCCATCTAGTGCAAAGAGCTGTTTTAAAAAAAAAAAAAAAAAAAGATGAAACTGATAGTTTTAATTAGGTTAGAAGGTTGTCAAGAAAGCAAAAGAAAATAAGAATTGAAAAACTCTCCTCTCCTTTCTCTTCAACAGCCAACACAGATATCTCCTGCTGTTGTAACTGTAGACCACAATACCCAAAGATCTGAGATGAGGGTTGGGAATAAAGAGTTGTTCACAGACAGAAATAAGAATTTATTATTAAATCAGGTATTGGGAACAGAAGAGGTTTTTCTGCTCCCTTTTAATAAGCACACCAATTATACAGAAACCAGGGTGTGTCTGGGAACCTAATGAAATGCATCCAGCAAGTGTCAGCCCACGGGGAAAACATGCAGCCTCACCCCAAGAGGGTGGCAGATGTTACGACAAAATTATTACTTGTGTGTTACACTAATCATTACACTAAGTCTGAAGCCAAAGCACCACTGGTTGTGGTTGCTATCAGAAGCGTGGAGGCCTGTCTCTGTCCAGAGAAGGGGAAGATGCAGCTCCTCCCAATAGCAGCAGACAAAACTTCCAGTAAAAGTTTTAACTGCAGGAGTCTGCCCACTTCCCATCATGAACTCATAAAGGGAAAATTATGAAACCCATCTCTTTGATTAATTGCCCAAGTTACATGATGTTAATATCACATGAGGTTTGCATTTTCCTTGGGCTACAGCAATGCCCAAGTGCAGGACACCTGGAAGCCTCCAGTTAGTAGGAGTTTTGAGATCTTCTCGGTGAAAAGCAGGAATGTTTGTGCATGAAGTGTAACACTCTCCCTGCAGTAAGGCATCTGAAAAACACACCTGCAACAGTGAAAAAGTCCTTAAATCAGCAGCCTGCTCATTGTGATTTTTATTGTTTATTATGCCCTGGATTAGTCATCAAAATTATACCAGGAGATCTGGTGCCCAACACTAAGCCTGCCTGCCTGCAGCTCTCGAGCAGGATGCTCACACAATTACTTTGCTTAGCACTTCCGTGAAAGGAACCAGGGTAGTTTTCCAGTCAGGAAAAGACAAGTCTCCTCAAACCCAGTCTTGTGCATGAGTTTCCTTTACACCTTGGGGCTGGAGACCTCCAGAGACACCATCCAGTGATGCTCACTCTCCCAACAGCATCCCAGAAGAGAGTGGAAAGTTCTTTGGTTTTGTTATAAGAAGCAGGTTCCGCTAATTTAACAAAAACATATAGATGTGCAGTCTAAAGCTTTTTGAAAGAACAAATACTCTGCTCCTGGCACAGTCTGAAGGAGACTCAGCACTTTGATCAATTGCTAGTTAGAGGTTTTCTGTGTTGTGCCCTAAAAATCTTCGGAGGAAAAAAAGTCCAGGAGCCTGTGTACATTTGTACACCATGGAAAGTGGATGCTGTCTGTGCCACTTGGCTCACCCACACTGCTGAACAACCCTGAGAGGCCAGATCAGCAATCAGTGGACATGCCCCAGTCTGGTACCTTTCTTTCAAGTCGAATTACAAAGCCTTTTTGCTTGGTAATAGGAAAGAGTTTGCTTCAGGGGAGCAGACGGCACTGCAGAGGAAGGTAAACTAGTCCTCGGCACAGACAGTGGCCGGGTAAACCCAGCCACCTTTGTGACTGGCAGAGCAAACCTTGCTGTGTGGCAGCCGTCACTTCTATCTGCCCTTCTGCTGTCCTTCAGCAACAGAAAAGCTTGTCTAAAACTGAATAGATCCATTACCTACAGTTGAGCCTTTAAAAAACAAAAACAAAAACAAAACCCCCAAACAAAACCCAAAAAAAGACTCACCTTTCCCAATTTAGCAAAAAGTAAGGGAGGAGAAGGCTAATGGCCCAGTCTGGAAGACAGTATGGGAAGTTAAGAGGACAGCATTAGCCTCTCGAAAGTGGTCACCACTCCTTGTGCCAGCTCCAGGGGCCACAGCAGTCATCTCTTACAGCTTCTCTCAAACTCACATCAGTCAGCTGGTACTGTGAATTTAGGAGTCATTACCTTCACCTGCAGCTCCACTCTGCCATAGCTGGGTCCAGGCTAGTTGCAAGCCCATCAGTGGCCACCCGGTGACAACCCAGAGGGACAATACTAGGTCAACTCAGTACCAAGGGCACTCCTCAGTCACATTTTACCCTGCCAACAAGCCCTACTGAAAAGGTATTAGCCATAAAGCTGGAGAGGAGGGAAACAGTCTTTTGGGAGGCGGACAACTTGGCAACTCCTTGGCCAGCTCACCATATTGGCAATCCAGGTCTCATCATCTGAAGGCAGAGCTGATGAGCAGTGACACTGATGATATCATAGTAATTAACAGACCAAACCTGAGCGGCGAGGAAGGAGAGGAATTTCACTGGCAGAGAGTAATGTTTCCTCCTCTCTCACACTAAAACAAAGACTATCAAATGCTATAAAAAAAGAGGCAAGTCTTTGCTAAATATGTAAAACCCCTCATCTCTGCTAATGTATGCACAAGCATAACAGGATCTCCTTCATTCCTGCTCTCCTCCTCCTTGTTCAGGGCTAGAAATACTCAGAAGACTTCAAAATGGAAGGCAAATAAAATGCATTTAAAAGTTCCATGAACATATTTTTACCAATTTAACAACAAGCGTCTGGCAACACCATGGACAACCAGGTATTCTTCTCAGTACTCAGCTATCAAAAGAAGATTGAGCAGGATAGAAAAATTCTGCACAATAAACAGCAACACACATCTGAAAATTTCAGTATTTTTTTAAATTTAAATTTCAGTAATTTTTAAAGTTATTGTTTTGGGTTCTTTACTGGTGTATCAGAGATAAAACTAAAACTTTAATTAATAAAAATGCATATTAAGTGTATGGCTTGAAAACTATGAACAGGGAACAAATGTTTCCCAAGTTTGCAAAAATTAGGGGACATCAGGCAGGATAAAAGGAGAAAGTTAAAATGAGGTGCATTCACACAATACAACAACCACGGAACTGCTTCCCACAAGACACTGACTGCACTAAAAGTCTACACATTTAAGAATCTGGTGGAAGAAAAATACAACCTATTCATCCACCAAGGGCTACTGAAACAAAGAAACTACCTGTGACTTGAGAAAGCTCTGGACCACAGATTGTTGGAGGTTGGTGGTACATTCTGGGAATGTGTTATATTCTTGCCCTGTTCTTGTGTTATTTTCCCTGGGCACTTTTCTCTCGTCACGGTCAGAGAACAGACTGAACCCTGCGGCCCTTGACCTCATCCAGTACAGCCACGCTTCTGTAAATAAGACTGAATAAAGTGACAAAGGGAAAGCACTAGTTCAGATAGTTTCTTCCCTAGCAGCAGCATTAACAGCAGTAGTTTGAAGCGACTGTGTTATTTTTAAGTATTCAGCCTCATCTTTTTATGGACAAATGCATGCTAAACTCTGCAACTCTAGAAAGAGCCTTAGAGATAGTATGAGGAGCCTGCACTTCTCTTAAAGCTTTCCAGACAGCTGGCTTTCTGGTTTACTTTTTTAAATCAACATTTAGCATTTTGGAACAACATTTCAAAGGAAGCACAAGTTCTCTATCCTATCTCCACAGACACATGCCAAAACTTATCCAGAATTGCTAACTAAATTTCAAAGGCATGGAAATATTTGACTAGCTCTCCGTCAGGTTGTGCGAGAGTGCCCACAGACAGAACTTGTTTGTGGCGGTGCTGTTTGTCTACAAACAGGGCATTTTGCTAAGGAATGCCTAACGTAAGCTACGCGCTTCTTGAGAGAAGCCTGGCAAATCTAAGGATTATCACCGACTAGGAAATAAAGGTCCTTTTCACACCCACAGCATGTTGTGCTGAAAATTTGTTCTCATATGGAGAGGAAAATCTGCTCACCTTTCTGATTAGCATGATTTATTTATATACACAGCATGTTATGAAAAACAGTGTTTGCAAAGGAGGCCATCCTGTTGAACACAGAGAGAGAACATCCTTCAGGGCATACTCATGCAGATTCACACAGATATTACCTGATAGCTTAGTCCTGCAGCAGCCTGGATCTTGAGAAAAACAGAGGCGCCTGCTGCCAAACTGCTGCGGCTGCTCACCCTCACCCCTGTTACAGAGACTCCTGGGAACCTCTGAAGGTTGCTTTGTTCATTCTTGGCTTTTCTTCCTCACCTTAAGTTGTGTATCTTGATGATTACTCCATGCAGCAGCATCTTCTCCAGCTACCTACTGCACACACCAGGACTTTCAGCAAGGGAAGGGCAGAGCCCTAAAGGAAAGCCAAGCCTCTGGAGTGGCTTTCTGCCCAGAATATTCCAATATTTAAGAAACAAAGCCTTTAACTTATTTCTTAAAAGACTGTTCACACAGATTTACCAAGAGCAAAGCATGAGTCCCACATGGCATCACCTTCCATCTGCTGAAACCATCGCTGTTGCATAGCAAAATCTGCCCACTGAGTGGGGAGCTGCTGCACCCCTCCGACTGATGGAGGCTCTCAGGCACAGCCCTCCCTGGAGACCCCTCACAAGCCCTTTGGGGGCAGAAGGGCTGCTGCTCCTTCCCAGCAGGAGCTCCAGAGGCAGCAGTTCAGCTGCCTGCAGTTCAGTTCTGTGGGCAGAGGGGCATCAGGCAGTGGACTCAGATGCACAGTGCGAGATTCTCACCCCAGTATCAGTTGTGTCCTTGCCTCAAATGCCATGGGTGAATATCTGGGTTTCAATAACTACACTTACTGTACAAGCCTATGAAACCCATCCATACTTGAGTTTCTGCCCAGCTTGCCCAACCTTGTGGCTTCTGTACAAGGAGACAGGGAGGCTAGCAGGAGACTGATCAATGAACCACATCCAAATCCTTAGACTAATTCTCTTGCACGCCATATTGAAGCCAATGCAAAATGATTTGCACAGTATTAATGTTGTGTGACATAAATACATTTTTTAAAAAAATAAAACCAACAATGCAACCCAGACTAGATTAAGAACAATCCCATTTCCACACGGGTCAAAACTCCGGCAGTCTGCAGGACATCAAAGAGCTAACAGATCAGTTAACATACAGTATCTTTCTCAGGGGCTGTACTTCTACTTTAGACTCATTCAGCACGTTTTGGAAAGACTGATCAGGGACACTCTACCCTGTAAACACAGAAACGGCTGGGAGGTGTGGGAAACATTAGGGTGACAGGAGGGACGGCACATGGAGCATCCCCAGGGAAACGTCACATTCCCCACTGCAGCCAAAGGAGGCCGTGTGTCCTACAGAGGGACAATGAACTGCTACATTCATAAAGACACAGTGCTTAACAGAAAGTACCACACAATGATAAAACCCACACTTCCTCTCATTGAGTCCCCAGACTTGCTCTGCAAGCAAGCATGGAAGGAGACTCAGGGACAACACATCATTCAAAGTGCCTACCAGTGAATGGCTGTTGTGCTCATTCGAGGCATGCCTTTGTCCAGAGCTCTGAATGCACCAGGAATTAGGAGATATTGAAGTGTCACAACAGCACCAGCTCCACTAGAGTGCAAGTGTGCCAGGGAGGGCCTTGTGTAGCTCCAGGCGTGGGGTCCAGCCCACTCGGGCTCCTGGGCTGAGGGCATGTACCACAGCATACTTCTGACTTCCTTCTAGTTTGTCTTTACAAACAGTCTTTAGAGCCTCAGTGGTCCACAAATGAATGCCAAGATCCATCCACTCCCCTCTAGCAAGAATATTTTTGGCAGGGTTGATATGGATGGCTCAGAAGCCCTGGGAACCATCCCACTATATATCACTGCCTTTAATGCTTTCAGCGTGAGGTGAACCATGCTTCTGAAATGCTACAGCCAAGTTTCAACACTTGTTACAGTTTTGGAAGTGAGCTGTGCTTTTATGCGTAAATACCAGGAGACAATAGAAAGGACCAACAGAATTCATCAAGAAGCCAATATACACACTTAAAGATGCTGCTTCAATGCAACTTTTAACCTTCTCATTACTCAAAACTTGGATACAAATATATAAAAAGCCTAATATAAAAAAATCAAACCCCAAACGCATTAGGAAGTTTCTCTGATATCTATCACTGCTGTCATCTAAAACCTAGAACAGCACTGCCAATATTATTCTCTTATTAAAGATAAAGTCTGCAGCAGATATGGAAGAAACCATGAGTTTCAACTCACCCACACACAAAGAAGCTGCCAAGTTGTCTTTCCTCTGCAAGCAGAGTTTAGACTAGTTTTCCCATGGTCACTGTGAGCCTAAGATCTTCTGTTTTCTTCATACATTAAAGACATCTGGTGAGAGGCTGGTAACTAAGATTTCTGAAAATGCTCTCAAGCATAAAATATAACACTGCTGGGATTAGCACTAAATTCTGTTAACAAAATAAGATCCCACCAGTGGAACGCTCATCAATTACTAACATGCAATGACTGAAGCTGTACAGCAAACTCTTATTATACTTCCATATATCCTATGCAGAGTATCAAGGAAGGACAGAGTATACAAGCTGCCTTTCAGAAATTAAACCATTCTGGCAGTACTAAACAGAGTGTGCATCTGTAGGTACTGTCAGAGAAGACTCATGGGGAATCAAGCATACCAGATCCAGTATAAAATTTGTATGTTTGCTGAAATAAAAACACCAGTTATCTGCATGCTGTCTTTTGGTAAGGCACCAAAACCCTCAATAAATAACACTATTCCTTGTAGTTTGTCTCTACTTTGCCAGATACATGATTCTCAGGATCTCAGTTTCTCTAAAGCTTATCTGCTCCCTTACAGAAACCCAAGCCAGCAGCCCTACTTTACTTCAGAAAGACATTTGATACAAATGTCTGAAAAGCAAAAAAGTTCCCATTCCCTCTGAGACTTCTGTGCACAGGCATGCATCTTGGCTCCCTGGATAAAGGAGAGCAGAGCACACAGCAAGGAGTCCCCCTGTGTATGGGGCAAGCAGCAGCCCTTAAACAAGGAGTCCCACAACACACACAACACACCTCAGCTAATTTCACCACTGGCTGTGGAGGGGTCCTTCCAGCCCCACCACTCAGCCTGGAACCAGCCGCTCCTAGGTGCATCACTGTAAACTGATCAGGCAGATGGACAGCTAGAAAACATTGAGGTTTCTTCCCTGGGAAGTAGCGCTGGTTTTATGCCTATTTACTAAATTGTTATTAAATTTACTGTTTACTATCCCCTGACCCGGCTCACATGCAGGGAGGCTGCAAGGGCGGATTGCCGGCTCATGTTGAGCTTCTCGTCCACCAGCACTCCCAAGTCCTTCTCCTCAGGGCTGCTCTCAATATATTCTCCACCCAGCCTGCATTTACCCTTGGGATTGCCCCAGCCCATGTGCAGGACCCTGCACTTGGCCTGGTTGAACTTTATAAGGTTCTCACAGGCCCACTTCTCCAGCCTGTAAAGGTCCCTCTGGATGGCATTCCTTCCCTCCAGAGTGTCAACCGCACCACGCATCAATGAACTAGCTGAGGGTGTAAATGAAATCGAAGAGCCATAAACAGGGTGCCCCTCTTCTGGCCAGATCTTCCACCCGCTCTTCCTCATGCCTCCTCGCTCTCAAGATGACAGCAAGGAATCAGCAGGAAACTTGTGCCCTTCCTCCCTCCACTCCCCCCAAAAACAGTTTGTTTGTCCTGCTTGCAACACACAGCCAAGGCAAGTCAATGCTTCCAAACACTGGGCCATCCTTGGTCCCCTCCAGATACCCAATCTATCAAAGGATCTGTACAATGTAGAAACAAAGCCTGAGGCCGTACCGTACTGCCGCAGCCTCCGGAATGGGGGACTATCACACACAGCCTTGATCCTCCTCCCCTCTCCCATACACCTTCAGAGCAGCACCCATGGCAGTACCTGTGGTACGCAATTCCACCAGCCTTTGCATTGCATGTCGGACAGCACCTAAAAATCAGTCTAACCATCACGAACAAAGCATGTAACCATGCACGCGGTTAATTATCACATATTTGAATTGTAATCATTACTCTGCAGGATTAATTGCCCAAGGAACGGAAAGGGACAGATTAGTCCACTCACCAGTTGGTTGGACTTCATGATCTTGGAGGTCTCTTCCAACCTTAAGATTCTATGAACAGTTGTGGCTGCACATTCAAAGCATGAATACCACCTGCTGCTTTCAACAGGGCTTCCTCATTTCTGAACCAGATTTTAATTTAAAGAGCAAACAAGGAAGCAGCTTGAGTTTTGCAGCAGTAAAATGGCATCATAACCCTTCTTAGTGCTTTCCTTACCTTTTCAGTTTTTTACGAAAAGGACATTTTTCATAATGAAACAGCATAATAATTTTTCTGTGCCTTGTAACAGACCATAATGTCATCTCCAATCACATTACAATCTGACTTTAAAGCCTGCAACAGAGAATAGTTTAAAAACAACAGAAGCAAGCTGAGATGGGGTCATATTTGCAGAGCTGTTCAGGATACTAACGGCTGCCGGCTTTTGAGAAAGTCTGAATTTATGGTCTCTTGGTTTGTTCTAACTGTGTGACAGCACACAAACACAGTATTTTAAAGTCAGCCCACATGCAATTTAACGCGTATGTACGTGCCATAACTGAGAGCCACCAAACACTGCAGGTTACACCTGCCCAAGCAGAAGCCTCAACCTCAAAATAAACCTCTCCTTCATACAGTAGGCATAGGATAAGGCCCTGCTCCTGCAGAGCTGTCATGGGGTTAGTGACTTTGGGAACTGTGTCCCCAGAATCTCCCAAATCCCACAACAATTTGCCACCGTGGAAAGCAGACTCACACAGATAAGTGACAAAAGCATACCAATGGTTTGCTGGTAAAAAGTTGATTTTCCTTCTAAACGTGTGCATCTTTCTCTAAACACTGAGTGTTAAGAGTGAAGAACAAAATAAACCCTTGCTTCCCAAGACAGGAGGAAAAGCAATCAGATTTAGGATATATTAATGGCTTTAGTATTCCAGACAGAAATGCCTGAAAAACCTCTTCAGGGATTCTAACTTCCTGATCACACAAGAGGAAAGAAGGTCACAGGTGCCCAAGATTAACAGTAGTCAGATGAAAACAGCTTTTATTGGTTACAACAAATGAACAAAAGAATGAACCCATGATCTTGGATATGCCTCAAGGTCTTCTCTCTAAGAGACTATGTTTATGGACTTAAACATGAACAACTGCTGACTCCTAAAATGAAACCAAGTCATTTTACTTTTTGCTCTCCATTGCCTAAGGATTAAATTGGCTTTTGCAACTGCACACTGAACCCAGCATGCAGCATTTCCCTGAATTCCTCTGCATGAAGAACACCACAGTGAATGGCAAACCAGAAAACAATGAAGATAAATTACCATTGCCATGCAGTTCTGTCCCATTCCTTACACAGGTTCTCTCTCCCGAGTCTTACTCCATTGATTCATTTCGCACAGTGGAAATCTTCTGTCAGGTTAGTTTTCTGCTGACCGGCATGTTCAATTAGCACTGCTCACTTTTGAACTGCACATTTCTCCTCCCCTCCTTGTCTCTCCAGGGCACAATTGTCCAGCCTTCATCCCTGGGAAACTTTTCCAACTGAAGAAGAACCTGCTGAAGGACAACCTGCTGCATGCAGAATCCACACACACCCCCTTGCTTTCTCCATTTTCCTTGAAGAGGAGATTTTTTGGGTACTCCCCGCTTTCTGTGCCCCCACGAGATCTGTTCCTTCCAAAACCATGTGCAATACACATGCGTTTCCTGCACCAAAATCCTGCACTCAACATCCACTCTGTCCAAAAACTCGACTTTAAACATACGCTAAATATCTACTGGGAAAACAAGGCCATTTTAGTTTTTAAGCACAGTGCTACAGAAAGGTGTATGTTTTATAACCTTGGTAACTACAAGGTTGTCAGTAGCATACGATATACAACTGCTAGGCCTCATTAGACAGTTCAAGAACACGAAACAGCCTTGTAAGAACCATGAATCACTGACCATCTGCTAAAGCACTGTCACCCGAGGTCACCCACCCGCCTACCCACTGGAGAACCCACAGCCAAGGCCCACCTCCCAGATGAGTGCTCCCCTCTATCTGCAGCATGTACAGCTGAAGGCACTCTGTGAGCTGCAGGGGGACCACTCCACACACGACCAAAATTTTACTGAATGCTAACGCCAGGTGATTGCTTAAAATCTGCATCTGTTGCCTTCCTGCAATACACCTGTTTTGTCATAGGGTGTACTAAGAGAGAGAGGGTACTAATATAGCTTTGTGAATGACACCTCCCTCCTTTAATTTGTTAATCCACTTTACGGCCATCACTTCTCACTGCTCTACAGGGAACACTGGCAAAATATCACGCTGTAGCAAAATTAATGATATAATACTCTGCCTTTCCAGAGCACTCAGTGGAGAGAAGACAAGGAAGACAGAGAGATTGTAAAATACACAGAGAAAACTGAAGGAAAAAAAAAGTTAAGGAATATAGAAAATATTTTACTTTCTTTTTTTTTTTTTTTAAGGAACTTCTCTCATAAAGAGGCAAGAGCCATCTGCAGAAAAAAATACCCAAATAAAATCCACTGCAAAGTTCTAGTGTTCTCAGTGAAGCTTTTTGCTTTATCAAAGTTACTTATTTCTCTACTCCAACCACTGTATTTATTGAGGTTTACAAAGACAAAACCAGCAGTAGGCTGAACAGATTAACTGACTATCAACACATTCCCTACTATAAATTATTTTTAACCACATCACTACTACAAAGAAACTCTCATAACTCAGATTTGGGATTTACAAACTATTGACAAAACAAATAGCTTTCATCACTTTAAACCCTCTTTTTTTTCCAATTCCTTCCTGGTCTGATCAGACACAGCTGTTCCCTGTCTGAGGAGGTGTCTTATCCACTGCTAATTACTCATACAAGAGACTCTGTTTCACTATACTTTTTTTTTTTTTTTTTCAACTTATGGTGAACTGCATACCTCCTCAGTAAAAAAATAAATCTGTTTCTCCCACTTTGTCTGAGAAGTCTTCCACAGAGCAAGAGGGAGGGAAAAAATCCCATTAAATTAACTTTACCAGAAACGTGGGGGAAGTGGGGAAATCACCCCCTAGGCACAGAGTGATACCGCACCACTGAAAAGTACTTTTGACCTTGTTTTCCCCTCAAAAGTTACTGGAATTGAAGATTAAAGGACTATGACCTATTCATGTTTATTGGGATTAAAATGCTACATAGATTTTTAACTTTCAGACCCTTAGTCTCTTTCTTCTCAGTGTCTTTACAAGCTAGTTGCTGCTGAGATATTCTGTGTGTTCAGTCTTCTATTTCAAATCTTGTAAGAAAAAAAAAATAGAAAACCATCCCCATACTTCCCACAAGACTGGTTTTCCACAGCACTCCATACACCATCACAAGCCTTACACTGCATCAAAAAACTCTTTGCAGGTGGAACAGTGTTGTGGCTTGCCATCTTCTCTGAAGTCCTATTATCTCCTACATATCCTTTCTTCACACCTGTCTTCTCTTTTTACTCATGTTGTCTTTTTATGTGGTCCTGCCTGTGTATTCATGGCTCCTATATGACGAGCATATGCATCTGGAGATGTAGGTTCATAGTTCAGAGCAGTTCTCTGGAAAACAACTGCTGTTGTCATCTCATATCTGACTTAAATGAATTATCTGTACCATTACTCAGAGAGACTTTTGACAAGTGCCCTACCCAAGAAAAGAAGATTTTGTACTACTCTATTAGGCAACCCTTAATCACCTACACAAGAGGAAGCCTGAAAGTCAACTTCTGAAGCTCTGTACAGCTGAAATAATGCTTATGATACACCTTTCAAAATCTGGGATTTAGAGCTTTTGCTACTCAATATATTAGCAACCTAAAAATTAAAAAACAATTACCCATCTCTAAAGCACATGCACAAATCTTTACATATTTTACATCTTTAAATATTAAGCCAACTTTATGTGTTCAAAAAATGCTGTGCAGGCAGGTTAGCACCACAGCTAATGCTAGGCTAGCATGAGTTAAGCAGATACACTTCTTCTGAGAGGCAAACCTGATACAGAAGAGATGCTCATGGCTGCAGAGTGAGCCAGCAGAAAGCAGCCCCTTCTCCTCTCTCAGCTCCTTCAGACCACGGTTCATTGCTGATGTATGTTCCCAAGTTCTCTTTGTGTTTCCAAGACTCCTTTGCCTTTAAAATTTCTTGGACTTCTGAGCACTTTTTTCCCCTAAGTGTCTAAAGAGAAAACCTATTTCTAACACAGTCCAAACAACTACTCAGTGACCACTGTTAGATCATAAATTGTTTCAGATGCCCAGCAAAGGACACAATGCCTTAGTAGCCCCACCCCCTCCGGCCCCTTCCTTTTTAACATAAAGAAAAGTAGCTCATGCTGTCCAAAAGAGATTTAAGTTTTACAAAAATTACTGATTCTTTTTCGTATTCATTTTCAATTAATAGCCAAGCCCAGTTAACCAACCTCAACCAAGCCACACTATTGTGCACTCAAATCTATGCTTACATGCTTAGTCTGATCTCAGTCATGACTAAAAGGAATTTTACATGCATCTTAAAACACACAACCAAAAGTTAAATAAATATAGATATGTAAAATAATGAGATGCATATTTCTGTAGTAAAGTTACACTAACAAGCCAAACTCCTCCCTGAATAGAAATCCCATCAATTACTGTGACTTTGAAGGGCAGTCTCCTTACTTCTTTAGTTCTCTTTAATCAAGAATCCTGCTGAAATATAGAGGGAGGTTGGTACTTCATTATATAATGTAGAATTTGGAGCAAAATAAAGAGAACAGTTAACTTGAAGTGACGTGACAGAGGAACAAGTTTGGGATGGTAGTCAAAAGTGAAGGGTAACATGGCAGAAAACACTTTCCTTCTTTCTTACAATTTTTAATTTGGCCAGAACAAGCAATAATCCGTTATTCCCTGAGGACAGATTTAAAATGAAATGTATTGCCATCCTTTTGAATTTGGCACAGTAACTCTTTTACCCTTTGGGAATCATGGACACATCCCAGCAACTCCAAAAATGGATTTTCCTCTGATCCTGTCAAAGTTATTCTGAGGCTTAAAAATTGGTTCAGAAAGTTAAAAAAAAATGCAGTAGTGCCCATTTATCTCTCAGAGAATTAACTTTGAGGTTTTTGATTAATATTTCAAGCAGAGTAGCCATTAGCCTTTCAGCAAAGTCGATGACAAATTTTCCTTTAACACTCTGAGGACTGACAGCTACATTCAGCTATTAACAACTCCTAAATGCCTATGCCTAAATTTGTCTCATGCAACCGTGACATTATTAGCATCTGAACCCTCACACTGATATTTGGGAAGCAACTGCATGCATCTTCTCCTGTACCAAGGAAGATAACTTATCCTTGCTGATGCATCTCTATGGAGGCAGCTGTGGTCCCTCATCAGCTGCCGCTGTGTGGAAGCAAGGCAACAAAAGATGACAAAACAGTTGAGGGCAAGGCAAAGAAAGCAGAGAAAGCTGGGAAAAAACCCCAAAAAACTACTGAAGTCACTTGTGATTTTACTACAAAGTAAAACACAGGCTCCATGTCAAGGTTGTACTTCCCTCAGTTGTACTTCCCTCAAAACTATTGGAGGGGGAATTGCTTGAGTTTAGGATACATTAAGCCCTATCATTCATCATGCCCCCTTGATCTTAAATTCTCCAGCTTATTCTGTATTTTTTAACCTCACCTTCCAGCATTTCCTTTCCTATACGTACACTTCGGAAAGCTTTCAAAAATACAATATAAAACAATATAAACAAAATAATATAAACAATAACAACAAAATTATTCATTTTTATAGCACAGTATTCCGAGTACACAAGAATACACTGCATTAAACAAGAAAGAGGAAGGGCGAGGAACCTTAAATAACAGCTTAGGATCATGCAGATCCAAGCCTTATTTACTCCATTTTCCATGTCAAAGCATACTTCAGCACCAAAAAACAGATCACGTTTCATATACTTCAAGCTTGCAGTGAGGCAACACGTAATTGCTTATTCAATTATTTTCTAATTAGTTGCAGGCACAACCATTTTCTCAAAAAACATAACTCAGTTTCTACCTACCCAGCAATTCTTCTGCTATTTCTAGCCATGTTTCTCTGTTCTCCGTACAGTTTGGCCATGTTTGCACTGATGCATACTGGGAAAATCTATGCACTCTCCTGAGCAGCATCCCCGAGCAGTCTCATTAAGAGCAGCATCAAAGGGAGGAGAAAGGGGGAAGAGGAGGAGAACAGGAAGGCACCCTGAGTCTGTATGTGCTATTTATAGCAGATGGGTAAAGCACCTTAGCACACCACATTTCATGGAAACTGCAGAAGAGTTGCCAGTGAAAATGGTTGTTGGGAGAAGAGGGTTAAGTGTTCTGCCCTCTGAAAAAAAAGAAGGAGTCACCAACTTCATTGCAGTAAGGTAATCAATAGAGTCCTCTAGAAGGACAAAACATGATTAGTTTTAATGGTTACAGACATTAGGCAAGGACATAGCTCTACTTAAACCAAGTTTTGCAGAAAATCCATTACTGTTACAGCTTAAAGTTGGTTTGGCTTGGGTATCCACAGAACGGTCTCATTAAGAATCTCTTTCTGTCACTGTAGAGCCCTTCAGAGCAGGTTAACAGCATTATTATAAATGGTAATAGGCTAAAATCAGCATGTAATTCATTATTCTCCTCAACTCTTTCAAAGCAGTGGTGGGCAATACAGTGTAACAACAAAAAGGAGGAAAAAAAAAAAAAAAATTGTCCTTGGTGATGTATCTGTGTTGCACAGGATGAGCACATCCTGCAGCCAAGCCAGCAGAACCAGTGTCAGTACCGCAGGCGGGCCCAACGACATTCTGCAATAAGCCCTAATCCCACCCAAGGCTTCACCTGTCTGTGTGGCAACGGGCTGCAGATTTCACCGGTGAGGTAACTGGAGCACAAGGCATCTGCATTACAACAAGGACAGGTTTTGCAGCACTGATCAAACCTGGAAGAAGCTGCTGAAGTTTGTCCCACCCAAACAAGTTTTATACATCTTTCTGTACCAAGAGAAGGGAGAATGGAAAAAAGAGGACTTTTCTCTCCCTTGTAATAGGGCATGCTGCAACTTGTCACAGACACAGCACCTGGCATTACACCTGTGCGGGCATGGATGCGACCACACACGTTTCACCCTCCTGCCACATGTTTTTAAGAAGAGAATATTTTAGGCAGTACCTTTCAAAAATAATCAAAGGGTGTCCCCACTGCACACACCTTAATTCTTACACTGCAAGAAAAAAAAAAAAAAAGTACTGTCATATATTTTGATGCAGTTGAAAAGGACTAGAAAGTAATGGAAGGCTGTCAGACAACGTCTGTTCACAAGGCAAGCCCACTTGCCTCACTGCCCCCCTACCACTTCACATTTATACTGATTGCTGGGAAAAGTCTCTCCATGCTTTCCCCTTGGGGAAACTGATATTTTAATTTAGTTTTTTTTTAATCAACTATTCTCAAGTCCTTTTGCATCATGCCATTTCTGCAACACCTGCACGGGCTGTATGGGATTACAATGAAACACTGATTTTATTCCATTTCTTTTCCTCATATTTTTAAAAGCCATACTTACAGAGTATAGGAAAAAGATTTTGCTGTCCCTACATTTTGAGCGTGGCCTGCAGAGATCAGTCACATGAAGGTGGTCTCTTACCAACTCATTCATTCCACTCTAAAGGCCTCCTCCACCATTGCTTTCCCAAGAGTAAAGAATTTGGGATAGCAGCAAGGCACACTCGGGTGACTTGCATAGTAGATTTCTAATCTAGGTAAGTTTCTGAAAGCCACTTGACCTTTCTGGACTCAGATATATTTTGTTAGTATGAAGAAATTAAGAAATGTCTAATTGCATTAAAGCTCCTGTGGTTTGTCAGACTACTTCTGATTGACTTCCCGGGGGGTAAATGAAAAGGTCAGAGTAACTTCATCCATACCTGCACTGAGTGCCCAGAGGCAGAGGAGAATCCATCCCTACTGTACCTCGTGATGTTTCCTTATCTTACAGTTTGTCATTACAGTGGCCGCTAACAATGTCAGTGAAAGATGCTCTTTTAAACAAACACCAGGAAAAAATAATTTTCAAGATTGTATTTCACTGTCAAAGTACACTTGTTTCAGAAAAAAATTATACACGCGCTCATACTCCAACACTATCTGAATAGCAGAAGGTTGTAACAGAGACAGAACTCTGTCCGTCTGTATGAAAACAGTTGCACACTTACTCCAAAAACAAAATCATAGGCATGTCAATGTCCAATTGTTTGTATTTTAAGATCCAATCAAAGGTGTCCTCTTCAACCAGCACAGAATTTTTAGTTGCCTGTATTACACCTGAATTGCATAAACATTTAAAATACTGGAAAGTTTGCCAGTTTGATCAATCAAGTGAATTATTGCAGACCTATCAGATGACCTATGGAAAACCTCCCGTTCCCCTTTCACAACAGCTTTATATGCATCAAGCGAGCCACAAAATTCATGATCTTGGATATCAAAACAGTCTGCTTCACGATGTTGAAGTTTTCATTTAAATCCTAAGAGCCTCAAGACCCCTTTAAGATAAATGATTTTATATTAGCAGTGGAGGAGTTAGAGATTTACAAAGTCAGTAAGAATTCATAACTTGTGCATTTTAAGCATCCATAGCCACTGTATTTGATTTACCCCACAATTCCCATCAGAAAATGAAAAAGTTTTGAAGAATGAGTTATTCTCAATGTAAATCTCCAGCAAGCCTCTGTCAATCACATTAGTCTTTTCCCTGTTAGTTTTTCCTACGTTTAAATACTTCATTTCTTAATGACTTCTTACCTTATGAGGCTGTAAATACATGGAAAGTCAAACTAATACACAGCAATTCTCCATGGAATAGAGAAAATAATTATAAACATGAGTACAGCTCATGAAGATCAACTATATCCATACATTTCATTATCCTAACGCTTTTATAGAGGGGAAAAAATAAATCTGTAGAGGTCTGGAAAGTTTCTAGCAAAGGATATGTATGCACACACATAAAAGAGGAAAATAAACAATTCCGTACTCAAATAAAATACTTGTTTGCCACAAATTGTACATACCCTCTGCCATATTAGTATAACAGAAATTATAGCTTAAAAAGAAGCTTCAGTGTTGGACATTTGCTGGGAAGACTAAGCCTTTGATAGTTTTGCTGGCAAGTTTTTTTTTTTACTTATTTATTTATTAATTTTCAGTGTTGAGCAGCTCATTGTACCTTTGTCCAACTACAGGGAAAGAACTGTTTAGTTTGCAGCACAGTTTTATACGCAAATTATATTCAGCAGACTCTCTACTCATCATCAGTGTCAACAAGAAAAAAAAGCTTGGCAAATTTAAGACTGTTGAGATTTTTCACAGACTTTGATGGAACACTGAAATTACAAGGCATGCCTAACTCACTGTAAGCATTTTATCTAAGCATGTGCCAAATCATGTATATTAAATGATTTTTTTTAATCTATGATGACACTTTATGCCCCATTTTACATTTCTAAATCTTTGTGACAATTAAAAAAGTCCTGTCTTCTGCATACAGTCAAACTTACTGCTTGCGTAGCTCTCCTAGAAATGAAGCTTGTTTCTACTCTGTAGAAACATTTCCATTAGATTTAGTAGCACTGGAGAAAAAGCAAGCTTTCACCCCCACACAAATCAAAACTCAGGAGGAAATTCAGAGTTCAAAATAGAGAGATATTTTACTGCCAATAAGGTGAAGAAAAGTCTTAACAAATCAGCCAGCTGTTGCACTAACATCATCAAATAAAGAAATTGTGGAGCTTAGTCTACCTTTTATCAATAATGCATGGCTGTGCACAGACAATTTATAGCTGTTTTCCATCACTGGGTATTGTGTAGTACTAAATTAAGTCTACAAAATTCAAGGACAGTCCACCCACACAGCTACTGTAAGCCAGCCAGGCCACTTTGAATAAACATTTTAAAGGCACAAAGTGAGTTTTATTAGCATGCTGAGCCACAGTTCCTAGTGGACAAAGCATCTCCTTTGAAAAAGTAAAAGTACATTTAGCAGAAGGGAAGATGAGTTACTCTTCTGCCTTACTTGTAGAGAAATAGCAAAAAGGAAAAAAAATATACAAATGCAGCTACTAAAAACCCTGAATTTGTTAAGATTAAAACATGAAGCAAGAGAAGTTATTTTCTATACTTGAAATCAATTGTCAGTCTCAGAAAATCCCGAGAGAGGTGCTGAACAAGGCACGTTGTGACAGCAAAAGAGCTAAAACCCAAAAATGGTTTTGACAGGTTTTGTTTACATTTGGGTTGCTCCAAAGACTAATAGATTTTAATTCCTTCACAAGTCACATAAGTCAGAGAAGAACACAGAAGGCTTCCATCAAGGCAAAGAACTAGTTAGCATATTGAAATCACCTTAACAACATTCATGGGACCAGCAAACAAGTGACAGGTGGGGTCTCTCCACAGGCCGAATTAACAAAGAGATGCTATGCCGCAAGTTGGTTGCTTTCAGTCAGCCCCATCTCTTCCTACCACAGCAGTCCCAGCACTTCAATGTCTGAGACAGAAGAAAGCATGAAGGAACTCAGAGAGAACGAGCTGGTTGACAGCAGCAAAAGGATGCAACTGCAAGGTCTGCACATCCAACAGTTTTACCCAGGCTCTGCTCCAGCAGTGGCCAACATGCCACCTGGGTCCTTGGCTTCAGGTGTGGAGCTAGGTGTAACCAGCCACAACATGGATGGCAGCACCACCAGGAGGTGGGTTTGGGTCATGTTGCAGACTTCTGCTGCTGTTTCTATCACCGTCACACTGCCCAGCTTCCCTCTAAAAAAATAGTCAAGTATGAGGTTTGCGAGAACCTTTCTTACAGCCCAAGAACCACTCCAGGCAGACCCTCCAGGTCTCTCTGGTAACTCAGATGACAAGATGATGTCCCTGCCTGGATAAACTACTTTCATACAATGTGGGAAAGTGGAGGAGGCAGCGCAGCACGGCTGGGCAGCTTGATGGCTTTATGGCCTATTTAACACCACCACAACTAAGAGCATGAAGGATCCAAGAGACAGGACTTAAGCCACATCTGTTGTAAGCTGGTCAAGGGAAAATATCTGGCCAAATAAAAAAAAAATAATGGTGTTTATTGTGCAGGTGTGGAGAAAAAAAAAAAGAAACCACCACACAACTCTGATCAGTGGTATTTGAATTTAGAGACATCTTTAATTTTCTAGTTAAGATGTATACTACTGTATAGCAAAGTTTAACTTTATTTACAATAGGTGTGCTTTATCAAAAATCAGACCCACTCTGCAGATGCAACTATCTCACGGACCTCTGAGGCTAGCCACTCACTGTGTAAAAGTCTGACTTAAATTCTCCAGCTAGCCTAGTCATGCTTTTTATAAAATATTTTAAAAGATTTTTTTTTTTTTAAATAAGCAAAAGTCTAACAAACCAACAGCTTAAGACTTGGCAACTGCTGAGTACTTGTATTTTAACCTGTCAGAAGTGCAAGGTTTTCTTTGGAGGGTTGGTAATTTTTTCTCCCATTTAATATGTTGACTTCCTGCTGTGGAAAGCAAAACTGATGTTTTAAAGTCTGACGAGACTGGAGTAAAATCCTTGGCTAAATCAAGGCTACAGGACAGGGCCTTGAGAAAATCTAAACAATCCCACTGAAGCAACCTTGGCTTTATAAATGGAAATTAATTTTAGTAAGTGTGCTCTTCATCTCAAATTGTGAAAGCCTGTGTTCCAGTGAGAAGTGCGCTGCTTTAATGACCTGCACAGGGATCACATTCAGTGAAGTTCAGGGATGCACAAAATGCTCTTGGGCCCTCTCCATGGGGCACATCGCTCCAGCAGGTCACTGGCTTCGTAACTGACAGAAAAAGCACTGGGGTGGTCAGGTTAGTATCTCAAAGTAGCTGTTGTAATCTGTATAAATGTAAAATGGGATGCCTCAAGCACAATGAAGCTTTATTATGTTACATATGATTACGGACACACATCATCTTCAAACACCCTATTTTGTTAAGAGAAATTGGGCCCGCTTCTTCAAAGAGTTGATAATTAATAGCCCTAGTGTGTTGAGGTTTAATTTGTCGTAACTCTCTTCAGAGATGGCCATTGCCATCAGTGTCTATAACCCTCTGTTACAGCCCAGCACTGCTCAAATGTACAGTCTGCTATGCCACTTAGTGTAAGAACATGTGGAGAAGTTTTGTATGTACATACATAATTTGAGGGGTACCTGAATTCAGAGCACCCAAAAAAATCCATCTCTTCCTCCTGCTTCTCTCTGTAGTCACAGTCTTGCGACAAGAGCTGACATAGGAGCTGCCTTTACTGTACGTGGTGCTCCCATCCTCTCTGAGGAGGAGACATCCAGGCCGTGGCTACATTAATGCATTGACCCTGCTACAGCACACCCAGCAGCCAGGTCTGGGGACCTGCACAGGCAGCCTGAGTCCCTCTGTGTGCTCATACACATCTCCTTTGCTCAGAAGCCCATGCTTGGCTGAGGGGACACACTTCTACAGCCAGGACACGGCGGTGGCACACAGCCACACAGGAACTGGGACAAGCCACAGTGACAATAAGTTTTCCTTATTTAGCCTTTTCTAAGCATTTCTCCTCCCTGCCAGCTTCTCCCTTGGGGCCCAGAAGCAGTTGTGGCTGCCTTCCTCTAACTCCTGTACAAAGCACTTCTTTGCCACCAGAAAAGACTAAATCAACGTACAAATGTTTTTCCTGGTGCAGAGAAGGAGCTCCAGGTGAAGAGAAGGAGCTCCAGAAGAGCGAAAGCCCTGGCATGCCCAAGCGAAGGCCAGCATCCTGCACTGCTCTGTGCAGGCTGGGACAGCCTCTGGGATCAGGAACAATGCTAGGAGCAAAAGCCCAGGACTGATTTGAAATGTGCTGGTGTGAGGTCTGCAGCGGCAGCGCAGGCAGACCATCCTGGTCACAGCAGCTTTGCCACGGCTGCATTGCAGCACCCTCTCTCCCCTCCCTGAACTGACTTTTGCGCAAGAGGGCCAAAGGGAGGCTCAGTGGAGTCTGGGCGCACACACATACACAACAAGCACACACCTCCTCGAAACGGCAAATTCAGAGAGGAATGAAGAAAGGCAGGAGATCTGCTCTTCCACACCCAGTACATCTCAGTCCAGGAAAATACAGCTCATGCCCCTGCACCTTTGGGATCCCCAGATTCAGTAGCCCTTTACCTGTCCCAACAGCAATTCAAGGCTCCATCTCTAAGTGTAAGATTTACTCAACACCCAAAATCCAATCTAGCTGCCCGTCCCTGCTTGGTTTCACTCTGATTAAAGCAACAGAAGTAGAACGAGACAAGAGTTAATCTGCAGTGAGCTATCCTAAACAGCAGGAATGGCCAAGTGACTAAATCTTTGCTCTTCAAGCGATGAGTTCAGTTTAGGTCTCTTACCCGAACCTGCAGCACACTGCAGTGCACATAAGGTAGGCAGCCACCAAAAGTGAAAAAAAAAAAAAAAAAAAAAAAAAAAGAGCCAGCTGCCACTTCAAATAGCAGCTGGCAAACCTGAGGAAGTCCTGGAGCTGGTAGCAAAGAGAGCCTTTACACGGGGATTACCCATCTGAATTTGTTTTATTACAGATTTAATTCAGGCCCTCCCTGTGGTGCTGCTCTTAACCTGATTCGCATCTTTGCGCAGCAACGTTTCTGCACAGCCCTGTGCCAGCCCCTGGTCACCAAAATGGCGTTGCAGCGAGAGGAGACGCTGCTGTGCTCTGGGCATCACACAGGCATCCTCTCTGCTGGTCCAGTCTGTGGCTGCTCTGCAACTGGGAGACAGAAAGCAGCAGCAGCTGCAGTGCAGTGGACAAGCCAGCTACGAATCCAAAAGATGGGTACAAAACACAGGTAATTAACTAATAAAAACAATGGTAGCAGCAGCTGTAGTCAAAGTAGAAGAGTCACTTTTCTAGCTACAGTTGGTTTTAGCTTCTACAGTCCTTGGTTTCTCTTACCTGTATTTTTCCTGGTGAAGCACTTGTCTCAGCCTGACATCCAGTAAGGACTGAAGACTAAATATCTTTACCACTGAAACATTACTAATATGGACAACTAAGGCATTCTAATGGAAAGTTCTACAAACACTTAAAGAGTGTAGAATTGGTTTAGGAAAAGAAACCAAGTTGTTCTTCATTGCATAATTTTTTACCTCACTGAAGTCAGTGAATTTACTCTAACAAATACTGATAGTCAGGTCTGGTCTAAGACTTCATGCCAGTACGGCTTCTTACACAGCAAGGATTGGGGCTAGGACAGTCTGTGGGACTATGTCTGTCCTCTTCCCCCTGCAAAAGAAGTCACATCTTACCTTAAAATATTGTAACAGAAGCACTAGTCCTCTACTTTCCTTTAGGCCCTTTTAAATATCAGAAATAATGCAGAGGATTCAGCTAGTTCAATGCGTCAGCATTTGAAAGCACATTCAGGAACCTGAGAGTCATCCTACAAGAAGAGAAATTAAAAGCACCAATTAGTCATTGTACATGTTGGGCAATATATCACATGGTTAAAACTGCTGATGCCTGGTAAAGCCATGCTGCTAAACAATAATGAAATTACCAACAATCACAGAGTTGAAAGGCTAAGTCATTTTTTTTCTTCCAAAGTGAAATACACAAGCCATATTTTGGTTAAGTTACCCTGGAAAGAAAATGTCCATCTTGCAATAGATACGTCACCCTGCACTGCCTTCCCAATTTAAATCCTCTTTGTTCAAACAACAGTTTATGTGAACGCATGGAAACAAAGCTCCGCGCATGTCAGGATACACCAGCCATGCCAGTTACAGAAATGCAGCAGTGAGTGTTTAAGGAAAAGAAACCAGGTACTAGCTTGGACTGGGAAATGCTGCAGAAGCCGATGGGAGCTAAGCAGTAGCGCTAGGCAAGCCAGGATGTTGGTGTACATGAAAGACATATCGAAGTATTTTATAGACGGCAGTGAACAGGAGACATCTACAGTCTGGTTTGTCTAATTTCCCCTAATAGGCTTTTTAAAAAATTCTAATCCTGCAAGGATGCTCACGGACTCCTAACCTTTACTGAGTAAAGACACTCCAGCTGCCACTAAGGTCACACCTGCACTGCTACAGCATGTCAGACACCTTTTCCTCCACAGCAATTCAGCCAACATGCTCTGTCACCAACGTTTAGACACTTATCTTTCAATTCCAACACACTTGGCAGGTTTAATCCCCCAAACGAGCAAACTTCCCAAAAACCATAGGCTCACACATACAGAGACACCGTTCCTGACAGAGACATCCCACCTCACAACCACAGTCCTAGCCAGCTCCACTCTGCGTCTGTGCCAATGCTGAACAGTTGCACAACGATGCTGCTCTGACACTTGACAGCTATGGAGGGATGGGACCAGAGGAACATTTTATGTATATCTAGCATGGACACTCAAGAGAGTTTCGAAGATGATTTTCAGGGAAAAGACATTCCTTATCATCCAATACTTAACTAAGCGCTTCCCTAAAGCTTTGCCATGAAAACAGACAGTGATTGTTGTCCCAGTCTGTAAAACTAGAGGTGTGGGCTTACTGGAGAATAATGGAATCACACCAGGTAAGACCTAAAGAGTTTTTATTACAAACTAATAAATAAACCAGCACTCAAGCATGTCACAGATCAAGGACCCTACATAAGTACATTGTTTTAATCCTACACTGTTTTCAAATCCTTACAACAGTCTCATAAGGGTTAACTGTCTTCATAAACTAAAACCACAAGTAGCATTTGAAGGGGGGGGTCTGTCCATGGAAGGAAGGGTGGTGGTATTAAGTGGGAGACCTTACGCTCCAGAAAGATAAACCATAAATGCAACACCTGTTACAAAACCAGAAAACCAAAAGCCCCAAGCTCAGGTGAGCTTTAAAATAGTATTTAGTGCTCTTAAGTTACACCAAGGAAATGGAGTCTGTCTTCTCCACTCTAACACTTCCACAGTATGTTTAGTTACACTTTCTGTAATTTATGTAAAAGAACTTGTTTACGCTGCATGTTAGCCATTCATAATACCCTAAAAATGCTTGTCTTACATTTCAATGGGAGCGCACTCCAAGATGATTACAAGTATCTCCATTTACATAATATTAAAAACAGTAGTGCATTAGGAAACTTAAGATGACAGAAAACAAATTATATCCTTGGAGCTGTACATTCACAGATAATAGGAAGTACCACAATCATTCTACTTCTGTATAACCTCCCACTCTACACTTCTGTATAAAGTATTACAGCAGCTGCCTGTAAAAATTCTGAATATTTCAAGACTTCAGCCTTCATCTTCAATATGTTCAGCTGACAGTTATCTATCCAGACCACTGTTCAAGGACACAACAAAACTGGCTTTCAAACTCCTACTACCATACCCAGCATGTGATGGCCCCAAGACAAGGTGTCAAGATCATTCAGGTATTTCTTATGGGTTAATTTTGCTCCAACGTATCTCACCTTTGCACACTGTCCCATAGCTAGCATAAGCTCTGTACCACGTACTCTGTGCAATGCAGCTGAAGGGAGTGTTATGTCCATACCAGGTCCAGATCAGTTTGAAAGCACATTAACTGTACAACACCGAAGGCCAGGACTAGGACATGGCTCTAGCTCCGAGACGAACTAGTGACAGCTTTGTGGGAGCTGCTCCTCTTTCTCAATGAAGAGGACTGAACAAAAGCCTGAAACCTTTTGGGAGCTAGAATTTGTCACATACATTACCATTTTCCACACCAGATGGAAAAAATGCCTCAGTGTTGCTTTTTACCCCAAACAAATCACAGCATAGATGCATACATAATCATTTGACGCCTACACATCCAGGCTCAACCAAAAAAAAAAAAAAAAAAATTAAGCTGCACACCCATTTTTTTCCCTTAAGGAGAGAACAAATCACACCTACCAGGCATTAATAAAAACACTAAACATTAGAAAACATTCTGATACAATGGGGATTTTAAAAATATATGTAATAGTGTAAGCAAAATTTGAGTCTGTATAAAATGGATTTATGTATCTTGTATCAAAAAGTAATTGTTCTCCTAAACTGCCTCACAAAAAGCAATCTAAGTTAACTCCCAGGCAGAAAACTGTCATAGTGATTAGCACAAATGGTGCCTAGCAGAAGCAAAACAAAGCAGAAACAAAAGCACAGTAAAACAGTTAAGCAGAGACACTGCATATACAAAGGGAGTACCTTTGCTGATGAAGCTGTCATATTTACAGGAAGCTTTAAGCTTGATAATATTTTACATCTAGAAGCTTGGATGCAACAGATTATTTCTTAAATTTCCAAAAAGACAATTTCACCTTATTTTTCACAGAAAGTCTATGTACTTCACAGCATACTCTAGCTTGACAAGTTCTCCACAGGCAAGCAACACACGTATTCCATCTTCTCCCCTTTTCCATTTTAATGTTGTTCAGCACCGCCTCCCACACATACACCTCCTTCCAGCAGACAGCAGCCAGATTCACTTATCTAAAGAGGAATTTATGCTGGTCTGAAAAAAAACACCAGCCCCCTCAAGTGCAAGGACATGCCTGGACAACATATTGAGATATGCCTCAGATGTTGCGTCAAACACTTCAAAGTCTGTTAAAGATGCACTGCATAGCACCAGACGGGCAGTTACATTCTTGCTGGGAAGGAGACGTTATTCTAAAATAGATTTGAATTTGAAGGTAACATTTCCAGTGGTAAAGACACTGTTGCCTGGTAAATATGTTCTGAAGTTTTAGACAGAAAGCCTCTAAGTAGTCGAAAGCAATGTAGCAATGTTCCATCTTGGTACACTTCGCTGACCTAAGTTCTCATAATTGCTAAAGGAAATAACTAAGGCTATGTCTGCATGGCACAAAGCACCATGCTAATTAACCCTGCAGAGACACTAATTAATCTGGGCAGGGCGCCACGATAACACGATTCCTCTTCTGCCTGGGGAATCTCCCCATGCTGATGTATCGTGCCATTTGGTCACATGTACACCCCCAAGCCGTCTCTTTCATATGAAAGCAGAGTCTTACACCAAAGATGAATCCCTCACAGAGGGGTGTTTCCTCTTAGAAGCTATACACCTCCTCTTTATTTAAGTCTGCGACCTACAGCAGACAATACCGAGCTGTACATTGCACTAATTCTTACCTATAGTGAAATTATCAGTATTACAGAGGATCATAGGCTGCTCAGAGGAGGAACATGAGAGGGTGCATCTAAGGTCAGTCTCCTTGGGCCCAGTACAGAAAGTCCAGGACAGCATCCCAGAGGAGCTAACAGTAGTGATAGCGGGGATCATCTGCCAACCTTCAGCTGCAGCAATTCACCCTGCAACAATTTAACTTCTCCCCTGCTCCCAGAGCAAGGAGACTACCCGTATGTGGCAGCGTAAGCGTTCCAGAGTCAGTAAGTTCTAAAGAGCAGATAATGGAGCTGGTGTGCTTGCTAGCACATTAAAGGAAAAAAAAAAAAAAAAAAATTAAATTGTTGCCAAAGCAACTCCACAGCTTTCCTTTCTTTCAACATTCTGGTGATAAAATAAGTCTTGTGCTAAAGCCAGAACACCTTATCTGCTGTACCTGATGCCACCTCTTGGTACAGAGACCAGGTCTTCACGTACTACAAATGGACTTTGAGCTTCTTGTGACTTGTTAAAACACACGCAGCAGCAGCTTGAAGTGCCTGTTTTTCAAATTGGTTTTTGAGCAGCCAGAGAGCAAGAGGAAAGGGGAACATCTGACCTGTGGCCAAAGATGCAAAAGGGTCATTCACATCCGAAAACGGGGCATTTCCAAGACAGTCTTGGTCTAGGACTTCAGCAGTGACCTTTCACAAGAAACACAGACCTTCTGCGAAGCACAGCCCCATGAATTTATGCATGAGCCACATCAGCGAGGGGACTCACATTGCTGGTAAATGGGATACACCAGCTCGGCTAGAACCTGGCGGGCATGGCTGGCTTCTCGTGTTTCAGTGCCTTCGCACAGGCGGAGGTTGCAGCACAAGAAAGGGCAGCTTCACCTTGGTCCAGGGTTTGCACTGCAGCGGTCAAAAACTGGTGACCGGTTTCAACAAGTAGCTTGTTTTCTGCAGCAAAAGCACAAGGACAACTGTTAGTCTAGCATAAGTGCGCTGGGTTGAGACAGGGAGAAACGACGCTGAATAAGTAGCATCAAAACCCTCTCGAGCCTTTCGTGCTCTCATCAGAGAGGACAAGTACTCAAATAAGTCTGTCAGGTCCAGCAGGGACGAACACAAATCCTACACCACTGTAGAAAACATAACTGTTAATTTATGAGAAATTAAATTGCATTTGGTAAGTAGGTATTAAAGTAGCAGTTCTCACACTTGGACCCAAAGAGCATCAGCTCATGAAAAATTGAAAGGTCTCATAAAACACACATTGCTACCTGATTGCTTTCAAAAACAGTAAGATTTTTTTTTTCACAGGCATCTGTTGCATATGTAGGTTTGAGACTAATACAAGGCTGTGTCCTTCAAAACATTTAATATTATTTTTTGACCCAAAGACTGAGTGTTTGTGAATTGTACATGGTAAAAATGACGACTTAGGTAAACACTTCAATCTCCAGCCAACAAAAACTTGTCGAGATTGTGACAAAACACTAAAATTCAGCAAGCCAAAAAAAAATCTTCAGCTGCCAAGTCTGGCAAGATTGACTCACCGTTCCCTGTACCCTCAGAGGCCAGACACATAGCCCATTTCTTCCTCCTGTATCTTGCCTATACAAATTCTGGAGTTCAGCATGGGCTTTCTGAACAAAGAACTTTGCTTGACAGGACAACAGTGCCATGACACAGTCACTGTTGCAATGGAGACCTTCAGCTGGCAGACAGCAACCTAAGCTTTAACCAGAAATCAGCAAACTTCTGAAAGGAACTGGCATGAATATCTACTATAACAGCTGGAGCTGCTGCCATAGGTGAAGCTTCACCCAGTGCTTTCTTCTGTCCCGTCTGCAGGGAATTCACCACTTATGGACTTCAGCACCCATATACAGGACCTCATGTCTAGAAAGTAAGAGAAGGTGAAGTCATCAGCACACTCAAGTTTTGGTTTGGGGGTCAGAGGTGTCCTCTTTCATATGTCCCTTTCTGCAAACAGATCAGACTTAGTTCTTCGTTCTCTGTCTGCAAGACTAAGCTATCAAAGCTCAGGTGGCCCAGATTAAAAAGATAAAAATTATTTCCCAGGACTCTAAAGCAGGATGGAATTTAGAAGGTCAGTTCAGTTGAGATATCTGGTGTTAGGCAAGGAATGAAGGAAGAAGGGGGTGTCACAACTGAAGCAGCGGTATAAAGTTACCTAAAAGTGGTTTAAGAAAGAAGGAAAACTGTGAAGGCCCTGAGCTACAGATCATCTTCATCCAGCCTTTCGCAAAATATCACTAATATCCTGTACTATATCCCTTATACAGTTATACCCTTTGCTTGTTCATATTAGCATATCATCAAACACCTCTGACAAGCAACAACAGAGGACATAAGTCTATGCTTGCTTCCTGAAGGAAAGCAGCGACTAGGAATGGGCATTAAGGTCATCCTTTTGTCTTGCAATGAAAGGAACTGGGAAGGTGGAGAATGAAACTGAAAGGGACCATAAAACTGTCTTGCTTGCTGGGTTCCTTAGTCAGATGGCTTCTCACCCGCCTGTGGGATGCAGGCTCGGCAACACAGGCTGCTCCTGGTGACACTTACCTGCTTACTCCTCTGGTCCCATCTAAGCTGGGCAAGCAGAGGAAGGGAGGGAAAGGGGTCTGCCAGCTTTTAAAAGGCAAAAGACACTCCACTAAGTAATCCTAACACTCAAAATTAAGTTACAGAGCTGACTGCTGTTATCTTCAGACACACTAGTAACCTTGATGGGCCCCCAGAATTCTTAATTGCTGGATTTCAAGTGACAAAAGTAAACACTTTCTTCTTGCTGTTTCCGCATCCTTACAGAAAATGAAAACATTGCCTAGGTGCCAAGCATCACTACACATCTTCATAGGTGTAGCAGAACCTGCATCTTCGGAAATCCCTATCCCTCACATATCCGTCTGTATCTAGGCTTGGAACCTGAAGCTCCCTGTACTCTGGGACAGGCAACATCTCGAGGCTTCAAGGTAGCAGGAAAAAGAAAAAAAGAGACAACAAGACTCTCATCCTCCTCTGACATCAAGGTAAAACTTGAACCAGGTCACTTGTCTTTGCAGCTCAGGCTTTCCATACACATGGTGCCTAGATGTCTTTGGGACATTCAAACAGATCTTACCATCAACTCCCTAGTGATATTCCAGAACGTATACTTCTAAGGGATGGGATTTTTGGAAGTGGCTTCCAAAATCCAACACTGTTTGGGAATGGCCCTCAACACCCACCACACACTCCTGTAACAGCCCAGAATTTCCCGGTGCTGAACCGAGACAAGAATACACCTGTTTCCCAGTGCTGAACCAACATGAGAATATGCCTCTGTCTTATTTTCAGCCTAAAGCTTTGAAAACACAAGGAATTAGTGAAGCTCAAGCTGCACAGTGCTATCTATTGGGTGGTATGCTCCTAACGACAGCAGGGTACGAGGAGAGGCATCTTCAAAAGTGTAAACAGTCACATACTACTGAGGACCACTGCCAGCATGGCAGCGCTGTTTCCCTTGTGCCAAAGGGAAAGAGAGATGACAGCTGCCTTATCAAATGTTCTGAATCAATGACAAACAAGAAAAGCTAAAAATAACCTAGAATTTACCACCTGCGAAGCAAACTAATCCCAAATAATCACTATATGTCCTTACACCTTCAGGAGCACCATGTTCTAGACATGTCGATTCATTTCCTAGGAGGGGTGGTAGACAAAACCAAGTATTTCCAGGGATTTGGTGACCAGGCTAATTAAGCAAACAAGCTTGTGATCTCCAAAGGAAAGGGCAGATTATTCTCCAGAGTCCCACCACTAGCTCTTAAGAGAACTGCATGTCATTTCAAGCCCTATCATCCTATGAAACATTTGACCTTGTTTCTCAGAAACAAAGTAGGAGAGTAGCTGGATCTTAATCCTAGTATAAGATAGGAAGAGCAGCAAAGGGAGAACAAGCATGAGACATGCAGTGCTGGTCAGGATGTTCTCTGCTAAAATTGCTACCACAGCTAGCACATTTGGCAATGGCAGAGATTAGGAATTCCACGAAATAAGGCATACATAAGTAGCAATATTCCCGTTCCTTCTGCCAAAAAATAAGTAGGGAGATTGTAATTACAATGATAATACTATCTATAATATATATATACACACACACCAGACACTGAATGTTCAGGCTCCAGCTCACAGACATTGAGGTTGTAATCTAACAATCTAATCTCTCAAACTAGACGGGGGGAAACACACACGCAAACTGTATAATCTGCAACGTACGCTTCCCTTGAACAGCCAAAAGAGCAATATAAAAATTGCAAAACTCCTGTCCATAAAACACGAAAGTTACAGTGCAGTGTGACCTGAGCCAATTCCACCTGTGGAGCTGCAGGCTCCCCTTCACAACATGCAGCCTGCAGAAGGCAGGGGAGGAAAGAGATGGTGTGAAAAAAGCCAATGAAAAAGCCAGCACAAGCCTCACAACGCTGCTTTATCATGTCAGGGTGAAGGCTCAGCGTGCTTGCGGCTACTGGGGGTCACCACGGATGAAAAACCACCAACTTAATCGTCGTCCTGCCACGGCTTTTGCCCAGCAGGTTTTGATTTGTGCGGGGCTGTCCGGGTTGTTGCAGCAGCTCGCAAACAGTTTATCCACCAGAAAGAGATACCGACAGAGGGATTTCACGTACACACACAAGCATGCATGCACACTCTCTGTAATACTTCCCCGACATTAAGTACTGCCACTCAAAAACAAACCACCACTGCAAGCCACCAGCAGTCTCCCATTTAGATATATTTCAAACAGTCCATTAGATTGTAACACTGAAACCTACTCCATGACACACACCAGATCAGATTTCACTATTTCAGGAAAAAAAAAAGAAAAGAAAAGGGAAAAAAAAAAAGACTAAACTTACAGGGCTGTTAGTCCACCGTTTCTCTCTAGCACACGTACATCACTGAACTGCAATGCCTGAAACAGTAACTTGACCTCTCTGGGAAGGTGGGTGGTATTATACAAGCTGAAACATTAGAAACATGCATAATTACTCTGGGTATTTGCCACACATTCTTTCATCCGTGAACAAATATGAACGGAAAAGTCATACTGACACTCCAGGCTTAGATTATGGGCAAACCATCAATTAAGAAGATTTTTCATAAGGCCCTGAGAGAACAAAATTTTTTAGGGCAGGAGAAATTTTCTTTGTAACACAGGCACAGCTTATGTCCAAAGACACAGTGACAGTGCTGCCAGCTCAAACTCAAGACAACAGTGGGATTTTTCAGCTTTCTTCCCCATCAATGACAGTGCAGTGTCACTTTGTTCTCTGCTGACCCCATGCACCCATTCATGCAGCACTTCTGAGGATGCCCTGCCAGGGGACCAACTGCAGCCCATCACCATCCACCCCCTCCTACACAGTGATGTCTCTCTTCTACACTTGTGCAGTGCCTGCCTGCTCCTCAGCACAACCGTGCAACTCTGTCAGACCAAGGACCTTTAGCAAAGGTAGTTGATTATAGGGCTGGCTGGGCTAAAAACACTACTGGGAGGACAAACGGGGCAGGTGAATGAAGAGAAGGCACCATGCTTGCTTCAAGCTGCACCGGCAACCACAGCTCACATCACAGCTGCTTACGCTTCTGACAGCATCCCCTTTACACCAAGCAGACAGAGTGCCCTCATTGCATGTAGCCTTCCCTTCTCCTCGAGAAGAGCAGCATTCATCTTTTGAGTCGTGTCGGGTGCCAGAACCAGAAGACAATGAAATACCGCAAAACAATATTTGCAGCTGAAGCCTAGAAAAATACACAATGATTTCTGAACTTTTAAGGCTAACTCACAGAAGACAACACAAAACGCAGGCTTTTTTCTTAGCAGTGAGAAAACATTCCCAAAGGCAGAAGAACTGTGCACACCTGCCTGACTACAATCTTCTCCTGTTACATTAAACTATCCTATTCCTCAAACTCAAGACTTAGCCACACTCACCTGACCAAGTGAGATGCAGCAATATCTGTAGTTGCTGTAATCCCAGTTGCCCCTCAGCTTACTTTGCCACAAACATCCACATGTTGCTCTTCTGGGCAAAGAACTTCTCTGTCCCCTTTCCACAATGAAAGACTTCCTGCACTTGCTTGCTGCAAATACATGTGGAATACCTGGTATTTATTTCAGCTAATTTCCCATGCACCAGGGACAAAAAAAATGCACGCATTTGGAACACTGCTCCAGCACAGAGACATGAATTATTCTGGAATAATTCTTCTGGTTTGTACTTCAAGTAGCCCAGCTCCTTCTGTCTCTTTCCCATCATTACATACTTCCAAAACCCCTGAAGGTCATAGCAATGCATATAGTGAAGTACCTCTTGATATATATCAAGTCAGATTTTGCAGTTTCCAATAAATGTTTCCCCTTTACACAGGATAACCATGTGTCAGGGAACATGAGTTGCCATAATGACCACACAGAATGAAAGCAAACACTTGAGAGCAAAGTTTTTCCACACATACCTGAAACCTCAATAGATTAAAATTGCTCAGTGTCAAGCTATTAAGACAACATAAGCATAACTTGATGGAAATTATTTTTGTTAGTTCTAAAACTGCTTTTGCAAATAGTGGTTTATTTAGAGGTTAAACCCTGCATACTTTCTTACACGCTTCTGAAAACTGTGGGCAGCTATATTTTGAAGCTTCTCCCCTTCTCCCATGTAACCTAAAAATCAATTAAAAGATGACAGAGCAACCCTCTTAAGCCTTACCTAAAAGCATCTGAGCTATGTGATGAAAATGCTTTAAGTCAAACAGAAGTGGTTTGTGGCCAAAAGAAAATAAATTTGACGTGCATTTCAGCACAGAAATTGCTACAGAGCAAAGACCAGGGTTTGCATCAAATCCTGGGTGGAATAATTTAATTGTCACTACGTAAGAGCAGGAATTTCTCAAGTCTTTTTCAGTATTTGCTTTTCCAGTAGATATGAGAGAAGGGAAAAGTCAACACTATAGATTTAAGATTCCAATTTAGAAGTGGTTTGATAACAACCTTCCCCAAGTCATTCTCCTGTGAAAAAGCTGTTAGAGCACAGAGCTAATTAGGGCTTGTCAGTTAAGCTGCTTCTCCTGCTTTGTTCAGAAAACCTAGACAAATAGCTTATCCATGGATAGACCTGGGGGCCTTTCACAAATATTTTGTATTCCACTGCAAGCTTAGGCACATTACATAAACATCTGGAGTACTCACTAAAATGTGAACACCTCCCCCTCTGCCCTGCAGTGAGTGTCTTCATGACACTGTTTCATCAACAGTGACAGAAAGAAACCAGTATTCCAGAGGGCTTCTATAAAAAAAAAAAAAAATGTTGTAATCTATAGCTTGTCTATACACACAGGAGGGTTTGGGGGGAAAGGGAGGAGGAGAAATTCAGGTGCATAAACAAGTTTTCTAATCTTCCTCATCAGTGCTGAACTTCTGAGAGAAAGAAAGGGCCTTGTGTCATTAATAACAAGAGACTGCTTCCAGAAGTGTTGGAGACTGGGGGGAAACGGCAGGGAGAATCTGGTGTGTTCATCTCTTCCCTGGCAGTGCAGCCCATTTTGGAAGAGCATCCAGAACCTAAGACAAGGCCAAGCCACCCTGGTGTCCTCTGACACCGCTGCAGACAGGGAACACAGAGAAAACCAGACACTGTAAGAAACATGGGCTTCTACAAAAGCTCCCAGCTGTGTTGACCATGCCAGAGCCTGTAATTAACAAACCAGTTGCTCATGATGCAGCAGATACTTTTGATACCGCATTTCACAGTGGAGCTGGATTGAAGTCAAGGAGCTCCTTGCTGCGTGGGCCAGGCTGTAAGGAGGGAAAGGCTCACAGTCCTCTCCAGGACGCTTTCCCCAAGCTCCTAAAACAGCAACGTCAGCACCTTCAGCTCAGACTGCAAAGATGCCTGCAGAATTGCTCCCATCAAGCCTAACCACTGGGCAATTTTTATTGTATTTGTTTATTTTCCAGACCTGTTGAGAAGCTGTACCTTACTGTATATTTAAGCGACAGCATAATAGGTGCAGCTTCATTACCTCACAACATTCCCTTGGCAAAAACAGGGAAACAAAGTCTTCCTCTTCACTGCTACTCCACAGGAGAGCACTGAGAACTTCTAAAGCGACAAAGGCAGCAGCAGACAACCGGTGCAGTAAAGTATCATTCACATTTTATTCCAATAAGTAGTAACTACGTGGTTTAAAAATGCATAAAATCAATGCATATGTTAAACATGAAAAAAAAACCTGTCCTCAAGAGCTAGATGCTCCAAGATCACATTTCAAAGCAATGCGGTATCATTCTGTTAATCTTTTGGGAAAACCAGCATGGACATTCCGCTTCAGAGCAATTAACGCAGGAATTTGAGCCTCTCCATTGTGACCTTCCACAGAAATCTCAGGGGTCAGGAGCCACAGCTTGTGTCATGCTACAATGCTAATACATCTGTTCTATCAACAAAGGCCTTCCGTGACAATAGGACCAACAGTTCCAGGGGGGAAAGGGAGGTTCTATATATCTGCTCACAGCCATAAGTGAAAAGTTCTTCTTCTAAAGGTAGCTGCAGAACCTTCATTTTTGCTATGCAGTTATAGAAGTTTACAGATTTACTTCCCTGTTTTATTCGCAGCAAATACCTGTACTCTATCAAAACGGTAACAAATAAAAGACTGCTCTCTTTGAGCAATGATTAATGAACAAAATGAAGCCAAGACAGCAACTGCCCTGCCCTGCTCTGCAGAGGCCCTGGGCTCCATGAGAACAGCCGGTGAGAATTTAAACTGAATCCCACTCAGCTTGCTTGGTATAAACACCCTCAGGGTGGCCAGCGTCAAGCCATGAAAAGAGATGATCAGAGGAGTTTTTTTTTTCTCCTCATTCTTACCCTTTGCAATCTGAGAAGAGTGAAAGAAGACACCAGCTACCAAGAAGGCTGCTAATTAATTCCTCTGCACCCAGGGACTGCAAAGCTTCTATCTGCAAAGTACCTGCTGATCCAAGAAGAGGCACTTGATAGCATTTTAAGAAAGAGGCTTGATTTATTCTGAAAAATGCCATCAAAAGAGACACAAGCATCTCACAAGATCAATTTGTAACATTTTCCCTATCAGCAGCAAGAAAACACGAAAGAAAAGCAGCATCACTCTTGCCTACATCATTTTAATTTGTTTTGTTTTTTTTTTTAATTTTCCAACTAATCATTTTTTAAATGGTTAATTTTCAGAGCACCAACTTACATTGCACAGTGATTCTGATGAGAGGTCAGCACGCCACAGGCATATATGCTTTCAAAGGAATGATTTTACATGAGGAAGAGTCCTCGCACCATCTCTTAGGTGAACAAGTTTTGCTGAAATAAGCCATCTCTCAGTAAGTTACCCTGGAGTAGAAGTGTCTTGCTGTAAGGGCAGGGCCAGGATGCAGAGTTTAAGACATGCCAGTTTAAGACATGGGCAGCTGAAGTTTTAAAGCTAAGGAAGGAGGACTACAGTCTTAGAGGCTCAGTCAAGCTAGATAAAAGGCTATAAAAACCTCTTTGGAAAGAGCACTAAGACAAGAGATGAGTAAGACAGAAGGAATAATGGAAAAACACCAATGGACCCGACAAAGAGAGATTTCAGTGCACTGACACTGACAGTCACAAGCTTTCTGTGACTAGCAATAGTTTGTTTGCCTAGGAAGGTTGCTCTGTTAGCACTATCACAATACAAACAGGAGATGTCCCAAACACAAGAGTTGAACTCCTGGCTGTCAGTAGGCAGATACAGCCTTAAGTCAAGTATCATCTCAAGCACCTGCAGCTCAGCTGTAGCCTTTCAGACTGCCAAGGGGACATCACCATCACTAAAACACTGCAGAACAAATCCACCTGCAAGCACAAAGACTCAATAATCCAAACAACTTCCATCCTTCTCACTCCATTTATCATTGCAATGTCCCTCATTTTAGAGAGGATACAAAGCGTGGAGTTATTTAAGTTAGTATTTTGGTTTTTTAATGAGGCAGGACAAGATACAAACTTGTGCAACCAAAGTAGCTACCCAAAGTAGCTCAAATCTCATCACCTTTTTTCCTGTTATACTCAAATGTTCCCAGCACTATTTCTCTTCACTACCTGCTTCTACTCAGGGCAAAGTGGGCACACCAAGACCACCACTTCAGAATGCATGGGTCTAAGGGGGAAACAGACCAACTGTGCAAACACAGGCAATGGGAAGGATTTTTTTTTTTTTTTTACTCTGTTGTCACCTCCTGGGCACACAGAGTGCACAATGCAGCTCAGTCAGCTCTATTTTCTCACATCAATTTTTCATCCCTTTGTCCCCATCCCAAAATTGCTTTTCTTTCTACCTACCTAGCAATCTCAGCTACATTTTTTTCCCCTGAAAAAAAAGGATTATAGTTTCTGGCCTTTAACACAGCACACAAACTTCACTGAAATCTGAGTAGCAAGAATGTTTTACTTGGTTTAAGTCTGAAGACACCTGCAGTTCACTCTCAGGTGTGCAATTCAGAGCCAATAGCAAAAGAATGGAAATGTCAAGGACCAGACACTTTCTTAAACATACCAGATTTTGCTCTGGGCAAACAATGTGAATACTGTTTGCTTTGTTGTTTTGGGGTGTTGTTTTTTGTTTGCTGTTTGTTTTTTTGGTTTTTTTTTTCCCTTTTTAAAGCAAAAATCCTCCACTGTAGGATACACCACTATAGGTTAATCAGTTCTTGTGTATAAGCTCTCCTCTGACAAACTGACTGCTCCAAGCCCTTCTTGGACAGGCAAGCTGGAAGAGGTCAGCCAGAGGACCCTGAAGGTGCAGGCAGGCTGGATCAGGAATGCCAGCAGCCAAAACCTAAACTGAGTACCCGGGATATTCTCTGGGTGATTACTGAGCATTTCACACCAATGCTATCAGATCTAAAGAACAGGACAGAGAACAAAATGTGTAGGGACACATTTCATACTAAACCCTGTTGCTCCTTCTCCAAAGCAATAAAATGCCCTTTTTCTAGAGTGTAAAAGTGAGGGCGAGTCCTTCCCTACTTGAATAAACACACTCAGGCACATTCCTTTCTTTTATACTGTGTACATCTCCACTTGGCATCACAAGCTGTTGTGGGATGACTCAGTTTGTTACTGATTAACAGCTCACTTCAAGTCTTTTCTGTGTGACTCCATCCAACTCTGCTTGTATCAGTCAGGGATCCTGACACCATCCCATTTCTCAGGACTTTGCCCTCAGGTGTACTGACAAATACTAACTCAACAGCCCAGAGGTCACCATGTACCAGGAATCTTCTTCCACCCTTCTCCAGAGCAAAAACCCCAGCTGCTTGCAACTAACTAGTCCTGCAGTACAAGCCTTTCACATCCCCAAAGGCTCTGCAGGCGGTGGTCTTGCTGTCATCCCCGATTTTCACGCATGAAGAGACTAAGCTGCAGGTCAAGATGAGGAGTCCTGTCAAGGGAAGGCTCTTACCTGCTCAGGTACCTGCAGATTCCTGGTAGATACCAGCAGATGGTAGATGGCGGCCCATCACCCATTTGCTTCTGGAGAGTGGGCCCTGGCCCTCCTGCTCAGAAAGGGTGTGTGTGTGCATGTACGGGGACGGGAGTAACTTTAGGGTAACTGATAAACATGGTGCTTCAAATCAGAGACTGGGAGAAAAACAAGGTACCTCAGTTTTGGGTGTATTTCACCCAAATGAAATGCATTTTTTAAAGAAAAAAAAAAAATCACCCTTTTCCTACATGTTGAAGACAAGGTGTCAGTCCTTCATAAATACTGGGACTGCTGTCTTGAATAGCCATCCAGAGCCATGTCCCAGCATGGACAAAAGGCAACACCCCCCAGCAAGCTTTGCTCCAACAGCTGCTGAAAGCTGATGTTATCCACTGCCTTCTACTCTGACCCCAACCACCACCACCACCACACCTTCCCCCCAGGCACCAACCCTCTCTCCCATCTCAAAGGCAGCTGAAGTCCAGACCTCCGTCGGCTTCGTTTGCTCCCAGCATGCAGCCTCTAACTGAAGACCACCTCCACCTGTGCCCGCAGCTCACGTGTCTCCCACCAGCGCTGCTGCCTGCACTGGCACGCAGACTCCTGCACCCACAGCAACACCCCATCTGCCTCCCGGGGAACGAGGGAACCCCAAGCACGCGATCTCACCCCTCCTCTCACTTCTTCCAGTGTGGTATTTCCAATAAAATGTTTACAAACACATGCACAAGCTATGCACATTGCAAAGACATCTTCTCCTGCCCATCTGCAGGCAACTACCAGCACACCTGGTCTTGCTTCCAAAGGAAATCTCTAACAGTCCATGCAGGCTGCTTCATTAAATTCGTCATGCCAACCCCAATATAATCTGGGTGAAAGCCAGAAATCACTTCTGTGTAAGGAGCTCTGGTAGTCCCAATACGTAATTAGGAAATATTTACATCTGCGTCAAACCTACAGTTTGGTAAAAAAAAACGTTAATTCACCCAAAAGCGCTTTGATCCTCTGATAAATCATTTCCTGATTCAAGCTGAAACAACACAAAGGACTTTGGACACCAACCAGCTGTCGCCCTTGTGTTGTGAGCTGGCACTAAATCCCACACAGCCGGTGAGGAAAGATTTAGGTGGTGGGAGGGGAGCAAATGGTCCATTTGCATTCACAGCATGTGAGAAGTTCCTTCTGGAGGAGTGATTCCTCCTCTTGCTACCTATCTGGTGCAAGCTGACAGAACCAGGGTCCACCAAAACTCACAAACAGGAAAACAGCTGTAGGGCGCCTCGACAGCACTGAAGTACGGCAAAACCTGTTGGATGAACTGCAACGAGGAGCGGGGGGGAGAGGAGACGGTTTTTCTTTGCTTTGCTCTCCAAGGGATGCTTAGACACTGACGGATCTACAAATGCAATGACCCTTTTGCGACCTTTGGGCCTGAGCTGAGTGAGAGAGAGGAACAAGAAGTGAGCTTAACAAAGATCTGAGACAGCAGTTGGGAAAAGTGAAAGCAGGACTGAGGTTTAATAGCCATCTCCTTTTGTCCTCTTTAAAATGTAGTATTCACACACTTACTTGCAACCTAAAAAAAAAACCCACAACCAAAAAACCTCATGCTAGCAGACTGCTTTCAACATCCTCCCTCATATATTTTCTCGGTAGATACATTCATATTTTCCTAGCAAATACAGCACTTGGTAATTAAAAAGAAATACAGCTTGGGGGGGAAGCAGATTAGAAGCATAACTTGCTACATACTTCTGGTATGATGAACTCTTAATTAAAAAACATTATTAATTCAAGGTGTTGAAAGAAACAGTCCACAGAACTAAGTAGTTTCTTCCAGTCTCTCATTTTAACTGATATTTTTTATTACCAGGCTTTGAGAAATTGTTTCTACAGCCTCACTTAATGAACAAACCATAATACACAAGCCAAAAAGAAGCGATAGACTACCCCTCAAGATGCTTTTGATGTTTATTGACTTATTTTTAGTACAGATAGAATAAAACTGAACTCCCGAAACCGCTCCTCGTGACAGACTTGTTACTCTTCTACGGTTTATAATTAAAACAAGTTTTGGTGGCCAGACAACTCTTAGCTGTGCTGCTTGACCTGCCACCTGCCTAGCTCCAACTGGATCAGTGTCTTCAAACTTAGCAGCACAAAGGGATCAACTTGATAAAACTCATGCCTGGTGCTTTGAACTGCCTACTGCCAGCTCCAGAGCTGACATCACTCCAAGTCTCTCATGGGCCTCTGTTGTGATGTAAATAATATACAATCCTCAGACTCACACCAAAAAAAAATGTCATTAAACTGGAATTAGGAGGTATAAGTAACAGGCAACTTGAAGGAAAAATCAAGGTTAAAAGGAACACAGAAGAAAGATGTACAAAGAAGACAGTAGGAACTGGCTGTTTACAATTACACTTCAGCAAACATAAGGAGCCACAGGTACAAGGACAGTGCAGCGAGTGTGGCGGGCAGCCTCCACCACAGGCTCTGCCTGTCCTCCTTCCCCAGTACGAGGCGTGCACCCACCTCACCCTCCTGCCCCCATAAGCCTGACTGACTTTGCCATCCAGCTCTGCCTGCGAGCATTTTAACTGCGCAGCCTCCAGCTCAGCCCATCAGTCGCATCAGTTGGCGGAGAAGGCCGATACCAGCCACAAGCCAGCTCCGTGTGTGACGTGAAGCCAAGGCCAGCACATCTCCAGCCAAACTCCCAGCAGCTCCCCAGCTGCTGACCAAACAGGGAGTTGAGCAAACCAGGCAAGAGCAGAGGAAACGCTCATGTGGTATTAGGTCAGGAGTTAAAATATCTCCATGACCTGCAACTTCCATCATGAATAGGACTGATGAATTCCAGAGCCACAAGGAAGAGAAACTCGTCTACAGAAAAATAATCTTGCCTCCGATGCAGTTTCTCTCACTCTAAATAGCCAGCAAAGAGAAAGGAAGAAGAGTCTCCTCCCTTCAGACAGAAATTCAACCATGACTTAAACCAAAGTTTTCAATAAATAGTTGATTAAATGGATGGAGCTAGTGGAGACTTCCTGGATCAGAGAGGACCTCAGCATTTCAGTCTAGCCACATGAATATTACCTTTTTTTCATTGAAAGAAAGATAACTAGGAGCCTTCCTTGCCTGTAACTCCATCTTCAGCCTCACCATTGGCACTGACAGTACCCATGACCGTCATTCACCTCACTCAACTTCAATCCTCATCTGGCCATCCAAGATGAATTATAAGCCAATCATGGAGCACAACAGCCTTCTTCCCACAGTAACAAAACATAATCAGGAATGTACAACACTAATTGTGGCTATTCTTCACCCAGAATATAAGAAGCCCTATAACAACCAGCTCTCAGCAGGTTAATAGTGAAAGGAAATCAAAAGGTCAGTTCAAAAAATGTGGATGAATCAGGCTAGAAGAGTGTTCACAGCTAAGAAAACACCAGATTCCTGCAGAAAGCAGGAAGAGCTTAAGAGAGCAGCTGGCGGAGCGAGCACATGCTTTGTGCCACAGGCTCAGCTGGTCACAGCCCGTGCCAGAGGAGAGGACAGCGAGGGAGCTGGTCCACAGCCCATGCTACCCCAGTGCAAACAACCGAGGCCAGAGACCACTAATGAAACCACCTGCGGCACCTCACGGCATTTGTGCGTTGTGGCCCCCAGCCACTATGTGATCTATCACAGGTCAGATCCTGCTCTGTTTCTGAGAAGATAAAAAAAGATGCAAGTTCTCAGAGCAGACGAGATTCAGGCCAGTGTTTCTTGCCAGGAAAAGTTTCCTCTCTGCAAGCTGCCATGAAGTAGTAAGTGTATCTTTTATTAGATACACATAAATTTTCTTTGCAATGCTGAGGCTTGAACTCGGTACCAAGAATAGCCCAGTATGTCTTCTTTTTCCATTTCCAAAGTAAAACATCCCATAAGACTGCAGCAGCCTGAGAAGTCACAGCAGTTTCCCACCACTGCTGTGTCACTGTGAGAGGCAGCTATGTGTTCCCCTGCCACCCCTCGACTGGCAATGAGGGGAAAAGGAATGGCATAGCTGGCTCATCACTTCTGCTCCTGCAATAACCGCTTGAGACAAAGTTCAAAACTAGCAGAAATTTGATGACAGGCTGAAAACCTGAAGGGAAGTATGGTTTCTCAGAATGAAAAGTTTTACTTGTCAGATTAGAGGAGCCTGAATTCTGTCAGGAACAACTCTTTCACTTCTTCATTTCTTTCATTTTCTTCTTGTTACCCCCCTTTTCCATATTGTCTTAGAACTTTGAATAAACAGAGCAAGCATTCAGGGGCAGGGTAAAAGAGGAGGAGCAGGCACGATTTGACAGGCAGCAAACAAAGCAAGCACTAGATAGAAAAGTTACAGGAAATAAAAGGAATCCGGAGAGCTGAGACAGAGGAATAGCAAATGCATGAGAACAGCCGAGATGTGAAATGCTTCACAGGCACATCTGGGAAAATATTCAAAGCCACGAGGTAAAACAACCAGAAGCCAGGAGTTACACTGTGCTTCTTCATACTGCAATAAAAAAATACCCTAAACATCTATCTTAAATGTCTCCCAGGGGAGACTCCCAAGCAACACCACAACTTCTACTCCAGCGGCTTGTTCAGAGCTGGGAGAAGCCAGCTGTGTTAGACATCCCAGCCTCCCCTAATCTCTCTTAATCAATAGGCGGCTGGTAATCAACCTGGCTTAACTGGTCAAGAAGAGGCGATGGGCACAGATGGGATGATGAACACACAAGCTTAGTCAGGAGGGTGGTCGGCCAGCATGGACCAGTTAAGAGCCGTGCGTTGAGCATGTTTAACATCCTGCATCAAAACCAGTGTTTCTAACAGGGATATTTATGTCTCTGCAGTACAGTCAGAAGTTTCCTGATAACTCTCCAGAATTATTCTCCCAATTTTCCAAAACCATCAGGAAATTCATCTCCATTTTTCTCAGGACACTATGCTGAAACCCACATCTCCATGAGCTGTTCAGCAATCCTGCTGCGGGCAGATGCCTCTCACTGTGCGGCAGGTTAAGCAGGAGGGGGGAAGTATGATTTCAGCTATCTGATTTTAATTTACCTCTGCATGCACGTCAAACCATCTCAGCTAAGGCCAATCTCTTCCTAGCAAAAGCCAGGATAATACACTGCAGTTAAACCCTCACCTGCGAGCCACCATTGCTTTAATTAGATTCAGTCAAATCCAGGTCTTTGCAGTCTAGACATGGTTTAGCAAGTGCTTTTATGTGAGTAATTCATTGTGAGAGAACACAATTCTTAAAGGAATTAGAAAGATAACTCATCACATGCGAAGTTTTATCCGGAGCTTTGCCTCATTTTTGGCAAAGAAAACCTCACTGGATTTTGACAGGGCAAAGACAGCCTAAGCTAAGTAAGTAGTCAACCATCAGTCCAAGTGAAGATTTTATTTGGGGACGGAAGGAAAATAAAATGTTCCTCTTTGAGCCTAACACTTTTACAAAGTTTGGCTAGCCACAAAAGGCTTTCTGTTCACAGCAAGGGCATTAACATTTTGATTTTGCAACACAACAGAGGAACGTGAATCTTGAGGCAATACAGAATGCAGACTTTCATGACTGACTGGCCCCTCCTGTAGCCTCTGCACTACTCCAGGTTTTTATCCACAGCTTTATAAAAGGAGAAAGAAAGCTTTATAAAAAGGAGAAAGAAAAAGCACACACATAGTTCTTAATGCTTCTGACCTACATTACAGATACACCAGTCAAGGACCTCCCATGCTCACAGACCTACTTAGAGAAATTTAAGGCAGCAATATCAGAACAACTTTGTGGCTTGACAGCTTCTGGGTTGAAATCAAGGTGATGAGATGCTCCAGCTTCACCAAAGTCAATTTGACTAAGCTTTAATATATATACAAAATACCTGCTGGATGACAGAAAACGGTAAGTGCCAGTGCTATTGTGCTCCTAGTTGTGCATAATTACATTATTTTATTGCTATTTTTTATTCGCTCAAAGAACCTCTGGCAGAGCATTAGTAAGACATGGGGAACATCAGCCCAGTGTTTTTGAAGACTGGATGCATGGGGCAAAAGGCTTTACATACCAGCTAGTTCTCCTGCAGAGCACCACCAGCATCACAGATCACCCAGTCCTTGTAATGAGACTCTCTCAGCACTGATACAAGGGCTGTAACTGGACATTGCAGTAATACAGTATTAACCAGCTCAATAAGCAGTTGTACTTGAATGCACCAGTAAGCATAAATCGTCTCTTTTTTATTCCAACAGTTGAAGAGATCTTATTTTCTGCAACTTACTAAGGAGATAACTCTGGCTCACTTTTGTGATGCAAATCAGCAAGCTGCTTGGAGCAAGAGGGGGAAGAAAGGTCTTTTAATTGAAATGACAATGAAACTTCCTCCCCACACAATAGTCAGAGACACCAGCACCACTGAGCCTTCCTCCAGGACTTCATGGCTCTCCTTCAGACTTCGCACAGCCAAAAACCTCTGGCCCCTTGACTGTTGCACAACTCCATCACCTCACTCACCTGCGATCACCAAAGAGACCTGGAACCACCCGGAATCAGATGTGTTAAACTGCACCTGAAACTGGGGGATGTAAATCAATGCCCTTCCCTGAATTTGCAGCTACAAGGAAACTCCTTCACCAAGCAGTAACAGCCTCCAACGCAAAACACCGTCCCGAATGAAACCCAGCTCAGGAATGTGAGCTATGTGGGCAGGGGGGCTCTGATGGATGTTGAGGGGAGGACAGGAGCAGGCAGGCTGCTTTCGCAGCCGACAGTGGTTTTCCCAGCCAAAGCAGAGGGCCAGCCTAGCCGCCCTCCCTCGCTCCACGCGTCTGCACACACGGGCAGGCTGGCGCAGGCAGAGCTCAGGAATGTCAGCAATGTGAACCAGGGGCTGGGGGGCTTCACCGAGTGGTAGAGAGGGATGGGAGCAGGTACAAGGGAGACAACAGGCAAGCAACAGGCAGCTGGAGCTGCTGCAGAGGGGTCTTGAAATAGAAGTCTGTGGAGGGGTCACAAGGCTGGACTCGGGGCTGCAAACCAGTGAAGAGTCCCTTCTTGTTTCCACGAGCACGGGCTGAGTGGGACACCACGTGCAGCTGCGCAATAAACCTGTCTGTCATTAATTTCTACCACTGAAACAAACTGCAGGTCCCCTGGTTTTTGGCTAGTTGCTGACACAAAAACATTAAGAGTAATAAACACATGCACTTAACGCTTCCTGAGCCAGAGATGTGATATTCAGCTGTACAAGCACAAGCCTTTTCTCCCCCAGGCTAAAAAAAAGATGGAATTGCTGCAGATAAAACAGACCTGAAACCCTCCTACACCTACTTCAGCCAAAACCAACAATTCCTTACAGCATGAATAATGTACCCAGTCACCTGCTATTGTTAAGGTTCTTGACGAATTCCATTTCATTTCTACCACATTTTCTCCGTCCAGCCACAGAGCCAGTGACGAAACACTGCCCATCTGGCTGGGGCTGCACCGCCCAGGAGGGGCTCTCGCTGGAGCGAGCACCGACAGCATCTCCTTAGCACGCCTACCGCACAACTCGTGACAATCATGATGTGTGCACTGGCACAAAGAAGGGTTTGTTTTCCTTAAATTTCCCCAGCTGAGAGGGCTCCTAGCAGCCACTAGTATTTGTGTTGATGTGACCGGTCTGGCACATTGCTTAAAAACATGACAGTGGTCACAAGCAGCAGCAGCAATGGAGTGAGAAACTGCAAGAAAAACAGAAGAGAGAGATAAAGACCAAGTGATAAATCACAGATGGGATCAGGATCCAGGCTAAGGTGACTCCCACTCCACACAGGGGCAACACATCAGAGCCCTTGTCCACTTGAAAAAAACTTGAGTAGAACAGCCCACAACACTGCAAGAACAAAGTAAGATGCATGCATGAAGTTTATCAGCCTGGTTAAACGATGCTGACAAGATACAGAAACTGCAGCTAATGATGCCTACATCATTTTCAGCACGTCCTGGTCTCAGAGAGACCAGGGTCTTCTTGCAGGTGATTTTATCTCATCTGGGAAAGTTACAGACTTGCCATGCGCCAAAAAGAATCCAAAGAGACTGTTAGTAAAGTACATACGTGGAGAAAATAAGAAAATAGTCAGTGACACCAGAATAAGACTAGCATTCATCCCAGAAAAGAAAAATCTTCAAGAGCTTACCACAAAAATAAAAGGCAATTTAAAAGTTTAAGTATGAATTCAATGCCACATGTTAGCACGGAATGGAACTTAAACTAAAAATCTCTTCTTGTGTTTCTTTTTGTAAGTCTGAAGATTAGTCTGAGATATAAAGACTGTTGTTTTAAAAGCAAATTTGCTTATTGAAAAATGTGAAGTGTGGTTTAAAAAAAAAAAAAAATACTTCGAAGCAGCTTAATTCTAATCCCATTCATGTAACACTGAACATCTGAAAAAAAAAAAAGCCACATAACTTTTAACGCTTTTTTAAAAAGAAACAAAAAACCTGGCTCCCCTGGCTCCAGAACCCTAACATTTTAGTTATAGGGGTTTTTGTTGTTGTTTGCTTGGTTTGTTTTTTGGTTTTTTTTTAAATATCAAAACTAGCTTTTCAGCAAAACTGTCCAAAGGCCGAAACGGTGAGAAATTATAGTAAAAATTGAGATTTTCTGTTTTCTGCTTTGTTTGTGGAAAACTGCAGATTACAGAGTTTATAGCAACTTTAAAACTTATATTTCTATTAACATCTTCACTGTGAAGTGGTCTCAAAACCGAGTGACAACTGCTCTTCACTCAGCCAGCCCGTTTTTGGTTGCCAGTCTCTATAAGACAAAGTATTGCTGCCAGATGTTACGGCCAGATGGACAGAGAGCTGGAGAACAGAGAGCAGGTTTAAGAGACCAAGAGAAGGGCTCTGAAAAGTAATAGGAGGTATAGAAATCCTACTTTGACATAGCTGTAAAGTCCCACCTCAGTATAGCTGCACGATATTCCATAACGTCCGTATGCAGTTTTGACAACTGTCCTCCACTCTCTTAGGATTTCTCCAGCCATCCTGCACCCATCTTTCACTTCTGCTCTCCTGTGCGCTTACACCACGTAGAACAAAAAGGCTAAGCCTACCCTGCCAAATTACTTCTGCTTCCTGTCCCCACTTGCCCCAGAAACCCAATTACAAAGTTAACTTATGCTAATGAAGCCTGAAGGGATGTGCACTCACACTCAGCTACATGACAGATCACAATGAATGAACAGCCCGATTTTCACCCTGGTTTGGTGTCTGAAGTGTAAACAATGCACATTGACGTTATCTACTGCAGAATGGCAGATACATCTTGGTCTATCTGTGAGTAATTGGAGTGAAAAGTCAGATTCCAATAGATGAGTCATTATCCACTAAAGCGCTCTGCTTTAAAAAAAAAACCCACAACCAATAAACAAACAAACAAAAAAACAAAACAAAAACCAAACCTCCAAAAAGCCCCTGACCCCATCATCAGTTTCTACTCTGAAGAAAGATTCAGCTAGACTAAATATCTTCTCTCAGCAGATATTTTGCTGTGTCTATTGAGATACATCCACCCAGAAAAAAAAGCAAGGCTCTGCTCTAGTGCAGCCCTCCAAAAGCTGGACTGCAGTGGGAAATGGATTATGTCTTAATATATGAATCTACTAACATTGCAAGGACATTGACAAGAATTTGGTTGAAACAGTACAAGCTCTCTACTAGCAGCTGGGTTAATAACAAAGCACTGTTGAGGGGAAAAAAAAAAAAAAAAAAAAAAAAAAAGAGTCAGAATAACACGGGGGAAATCACTTTTTAAACTCAACTCTTCCATCTTTGAGAGGAAGAAGTTGCAGGTTGGCAGCAAGCAGGAACATGAAGTGCTAGGCGAGGAGCGTTCCCAGCCACACCCTTCTCATCACCGTCTGCCAAGATGGTCCCAGTGGACCCCATTTTGGAACCAGCCACTTTGGCTTCCAACAGTTTGAAGGCTCAAGGGAGGGGGGGGATCACAGTCCCGTGATTTCATGCCCATTTATTTCTGACACAACCCCATGCTGCCACTGAGAGGCTTCCCACCCTCTCCTGCCACTCTCTGATGCTGCGCCCACAGAGGACAGCCTGGGGGGATGTATTTTAGTAGGTTCGTTTCCAGCCAGATCAGTGCTCCGATCTTTTTCGGCCTGCAGCCACGTAAATATTAGCAGCACCACAAAGAAGCTGGCAGCAAACGTGCGAACAGAGAGCTTGCTGCATTCAGCCGGGCACAGATTTACTGCCTACCTGCAGTCCCTGTAAGGCCCCTGTGGCACGGGCAGCTGCCATCACCGGGACAGAGCCCAGACGGAGATGCAGAGATTTGTACGGATGGTGAGCAAAACAAACAGTTGTGATGCCACCTCCATCGTGCAAACTCATCTAGGTCAACCTGGGCAGCATCCTCCCCCTTAATAATGACACTGCAGAATTGGGAAGGGATCAGAAATACGTAGAAATCATTTAAAAGGCTTCAAAAAAACCACACTACTTTTTAACAAACCAAGCAAACCTTATTTGGAAGAGGCTGCAAAATCACGTAAACTAAAAGGCACAAAAAAAGCTAAGTCAGTGTTTCTCCTTATCTAAGGAATGCGAGACGATCAGCCTATGTAATTAGGAGGCTGAGAGGTGTCACACACTACAGAAGTCATTAGCACTGCACAGCAGCCATGAAGGCTACCAGCTCAGTGGGACCAGATGGATTGGACACTTGAGTGGCTAACAGCCTGATCTGGAGCTACACTTAGGAATAATAATTAAAGTCTTTAGGAAAATAAAAAAAAAAAAGTCAAGGGACTTTGGGCTTAAAAGTCTGAAAGAGTTGGCTCCAAGCTAATTAATAATGTCCACAAATTCCAGACCCTTACAAAACATAAGGTAAGGGACAGATTAGCCCTCATCAATCTTCGGTGTATGGATACTGCACATTTTTCAAAGCCTCTGGTACAAAACCTCTCAGCACAAAGCATCCTTACCAGTGTTGGCATCTCATCCAATAACCAACATTTTGACTGTTTTTGCCTCCTTGGAAGGACCAGTGCAATCAGCTCCTGCCAGGGTGCTACTGCTTCATGGAACCACACTGGTCACCCTTTGGGCAAAGAAGGTGGTAAACCAGTAAGAAAACCCCAGGTCCTTGGGACAAGGCATGGATACATTTGTACAGTGAAGAACTCAACAGTAATGCCAGCACTTCAGCTCTGCAAAAGCAGCTGCAGTAAAAACCTTTGTATTTCCCCAGCATCCCCTACCAACAGCTCAGGGCACATACAGCCTGGAAGGGCAACCTCTGCTTCAGAGCCCTGGCACATGATGAAGCAGGTTGAAGAGATGACCAAGCCAGAGCAAACCAGCTATCCATCCTAGGAAGTGTTGTGCTCTGAACATTTGCCCAAGAGACCCAATGAGGTGTCCCCACTGCCCTTCTGGACATCCACCACCAGCAAAGCCAGAGATGCCTATAGCTCATGGCATACACAGCTTTAGAGAAGATGGAGAAACAGCCCACGTTTGCATGTAAGAGAGTCTTCTCTCACTGCCATTTCTTCCTCCTTGGCTCTGCATGCCATGCAGAGTGCTTGAAGCACACCTCAGTGCTCCAGAACGGCACAGACACCTCACTCAGTGCAAGGAATGGCACGGGATCATCATCCTTCAGTCCAGAAACAGGCTGAAACACCCCCACTGCTGCCCAACACCCTCTCACTATGTCCTTCACCAGACAATTTTCTGGAGACACCTTGTATCAGGGAAACGTGGTTACAACCTCCAACCCATCAGGGCAGGCACCCGGGCCTAGTTTTGGCTCCTGTGTGCCACAGGGAGCCTGCACACTGAACAAGTATGTGAACAGCAGATTGGCTTCTAAAAAGGCCAGGGTCACTTTGACAGATTTGCTTACCCACAATTAAGTTCCAAGTGTTCTTGTTGGGCTCCTCCATTTCCAGTCTACTCACATCTCTAAAGAATTAAAGGGACATTCAAAACAGGCATTCATGACTCATGTTTAATTGTCAGCTGTCCTTCCCCAGTATAGCTCTAATTAGAAATCAGAAGCACATTTTTGAGCACAGAAAGAGAGAAAAAAAATTGGCATTAACTGCCAAGGGAAGCCTGTGGGAGCATTTTAAGTCCAACAGGATGCCTTCTTCTAAATTGTGCTTTAGCCAAACTAGTCATTGGGCTTAACATAGGCGTAAGAGCCCAGGGCCTATGACAGCCTGGAAGCAGGGTCAGACACTCCATCCATCCTGAATGACAGAAGTCTTTTCATTAGTAGCTCAGAAAGCATTTTCAGTATTCACCACAGCATCTTAAAAGTAATTTCCTATTTTCCTCATCACGGACAAGTACATCTTCAATGCTGCGGAAGCAACTATCACCATATACATCTTTCTGCTATTTTGCAGAGTGTCCCAGGGAACCTTCGGCAAAGTAAAAACATAAATATGCCCTAAACTAGTGTTCAGATTCAACTACAAGTCTTAACACTACTGTCACAATCACAGACACAGTTTCCCCAAAGTAAAACAGATGGGCAACATTCAAAGTTAGAGAATGATGTTCACAGTACAGCACTGCTAGGAGTAATCTACTTAAAACAGATAAAGTAACAATTATGCTGGTTGTTCATTCTTGACATGTATTATTACTTCACTTCAGGTCCCAGTCCTTTGACAGCTGGGAACAGCCATATAATTTGCATGTTATTTCCCCTCTATACATGGCATCTATAATGGAAGCAAGAGATAACTGTGGAGTGTCCAAGCTGACAAGCCTGAGTGGTTTCCCCAGTTTCTCCATGAGATGCCTAAATGCCTTTTTACAGCATTGCCAATTATTCAACCACGCAAATAGACACAATTAAGCTACTTAAAATGAATCATTTCCCATTGGAACCAAACACATTATAAGTTTGATCATAAATCTGAATTTCTAGTCAAGACAAACTTATTCCAGTGCTTACATAAGGTTTATAAAAAGATATCATGACTTTTACATGTTTTTATACAGCTCAAACAGAAAACTTTTCTAGCAAATTCTGTATAAAAATTACAGCTGGCATTTCAAGCCATCTGTAAACTACATTTACTACATCTTTAAGAAGTCTGGTGGAATCCAAACTTTTCACAAGTTGTCCCTTGCCTCTTTATGTTGCAATTCCACATGAACTTATCATTATGACAGGATAACCTACTCATTAGTTTAACAGCTGTCAGCTTGCCACAACTCACAAAAATTTAGGTAAAATTCATGTCCATGCATGTATATACACAGAAGTTTTCAGGCCACTTTGCAAGTCCTGTGTTTCTTCCCTTTCTAACGCACACAGGCAAATTCAGATGGATCGGACAGTCCGAGCAGTGATGCCTGAAACTTCCACTTTGGCCCATTAGGCAATTCCATTAGCTAAATGACTACGGAATAAAACCTCCTTCTCCGCGACCTGTCACTACAATAGGTGCTGACACCACAAGAAAATTTCCAACTGTCCTCAATTAACAAGTAGTGCCTTAGTAACTAAAAGCAGGATCAGCTGCCCATTTCTGACAGCTCTTCACGGTGGATCTGCATCATTTGCAAAAGAGACTCTTCATTGAGACGTTTTCATTTCACTTTCAGCATCTATTATTTAGACATACAGGGCACTGCAGAAACTGAGACCACAAGCTGTACCAGAGGCTTACAAGCCTGAGAAAACTGCTAGAGTGGGAAAAGGCAAACAGATACTAAGAGGGAGCACCGGAGCACTCATCTCCCACAAAAGTCATTCATGTTATGAGAAGCGCATCGTTTGCCAGTTCTCCCAAGGAGGTGGGATTTTTAGTGACCTGCTAAATTGCCACCTAAAATGAATCCACGTTCAGTTTTCAATCTACGGATTCAGTTTTATTTACAGTTCTCCAGTGCAATTTTAAAGTAAAGCCTGATCTCAAAAGAAATCAGGTCTGTACAAACTTAAAAACTAAAGCACTGGGGACTCCTGTACAGGCTGGAGTGCCACCAAATTACCCAGAGTGGTCATCAGTAATTTATTTAATGGTAGGATCATGTTTGCCACTAGAGAACCATCCACCTCCAGCTGATGAGTTTCCATCTAGCTAGCATTCTAGCAATAAAAAGGGAAAACCCTCCCTGTGACGTCAGACTAACGAAACAAAAGAGTTCAGCATAACATCACATTCCATCAAGCACATGGTCAGCACAGTCACAGACTTTGAGGCCCGAAAGCGCCTGTATCCACCTGCACATCTGCCCAGGCTGCTCCCTGGCAGCTGGAGTTATGCTGCTGCTGGGGGGGGGCTGCACCCAGCACCGGTGTGACCTGCGTTCCCCCACACCCAGCACTGAATGGGGTGCCTGTGTGGGATGCCCAGGCTCCCAAGCCCCCCGCTCCTCCCCCCCCTTCTCTGTACACCAGAGCTAGAACCTCTTTCATTCGAAACGGCTGGGGGAAGGACCTGGGCCTCCCTGGTAGAGGACACCACCTCCTCGTCTGCAGAGAACGCAGTTTTGGGGTAAGAGCTCATTTTACTTAGTCACTAACGTGGGGCAGGTGCTCCCAGCCAGAAGAGGGACAAGATCTCAAAGGTGCTGCTTGCTATGGAGACAGAGGGGCAGCCAGCACCACTGCCCCCCGGCACCCGCTCCCTTTGGAAATCTGACTCTGAAAACCCACCCTAACAAAAATGTCAGGGCTTTCTTTGCACACCCCGGACACTTAATAAATTAGTTCAGCCTTTCTAAAACTCAGATTAACCAGATCAGCCTCCTCTCACCTATCTCATATTCTCCTTTCTTCACAACATGCACCCACACAACCTTTAATCAGATCCCGCCACCCTGTCAGAAGGGGTGAAATAAATGGACAAGATACATCCGATATTTTTAATCGGCAAATTGTCATGGTCACCTTTCTTGGCTAGCCAAGATGCAAGGTTGACAACTAAGCTACAGAACTGCCAGATGAGCTCTGCTCTTAATTAAATGTTTGAGAGCTTTGATTTAACAAAAAGCACACCACGCCTGACCTTAACATCAGTACAAGAAAGTTAAACTTTGCTTGGTCTAACGCAAAACCCAGGGCCAAAGAAGTCAGAAAAAAGTCACTGCCGTTACCGAGGCTTGCAATTACGCTCCAATCAGTTTTTACACAAAAGTCTGTATCAATCTATAGGGCCTTACGATGTTCTTTGTTTCACAAAGAGTAAGACGCTTTTCAGACACTTTAGCACGTCTTTAAGAGCTTTCTGAGATCCACGAAAAGCAGCCGAAGCTAAGGCATACTCCTAAGCTGAGCACCAACGCCCAAGACCTCCCCCTCTACAAAAATTAAATTAAATTAAATTAAATTATCTACTGTCTTTTGAAAGTCCTAGCTCACAAGTTAGACTATATCCAAGCCAGCCCACTTAAGCAAAGCACCGATGAACACTGCTCCCGCTGCGGATGTGCCCCACTCACCGCACCCGGGTACCCCGTCACCCCCTCCCCGATGCTCCCCATTCCGCCCGGCCGCGCTTCCATCCCCAGACAGTCGAGGAGGCAGCCGGCGCTCAAGGAGAGACGGGATGTAGGGATGCACAGACACACCCCACCCCCCATCCTCTCCCAGTAAAATCACGCATTTTCCCTCCAGCCGGGCAGCGGGTACGGCACCGACAACTCTCCGCGACACGCTGGCACACGGCCGGGACCGCCCGCTCCCCG
>WHYT01014772.1:51258-65872 GCA_009806455.1 Tetrax tetrax | reverse complement strand
GTTTTTTTTTTTTTTTTTTTTTTTTTTTTTTTTTTTCACGGAGTTCTCCTTGGGGAACAGAAATTTGTACAGACTCACATATGGGAAAGTCAGAAATGTGTCTTACAAAATCAGTTAAGAAAAACAGTTGTTTTACAGGTGTTTGTTAAATAGTGCAAGACATCCAGCTGAAATACCTTGCTCCTTTGGTTGTTAGAGTTTAACTCTCTTTGTAATTTTGATTTCAGCAGTCCTAGTAGGCATCGAATACCTATTTAGAAATATTCCATGAATAGAGGCAGATAGGGTAAAACCCTATTCCTGTTTTAATAAATAGTTCTAAAAGAACTGTTAGATACACAGAGAGATAGAACATAACATCAATTTTATAGCACAGGAAAATAAGGTTTATGGTGATTTAGAGCATTTACATTTGCATTTAGGTATCTTTTCATTCTGTGCATTTGAACAAGTACATACCAATTTTTCCTCTCACAGCTGTTTTGATTGAGAAGGCATACAGGTTATAAATAGTGCATCTGTGTAGCAATTGGCACTAAATCCACACTTAGCTTTGGACACCACAGCATATGCTGTGTAAATTCATTAAGGGATTTTTTTTTTTTTAAGTAGAATACAACTTTACATTTTTTTCCTAAAGCAAAAGTATTGTTTTGAAGGGTGCAAAGCAACAGATTGCTTAGAATAGACAAGCAGAATAAAATGTTAAAACTTTCAAGGCTTTCTAGATTAATCCTAGAAAAACTACTGTTGAAGGTCTTTGGGTTTTTAGTTTGTTTATTTTGATCAGCTAAACATTTAGCTGATGATGTTTTCAGGATTTTTTTACTGAGCAATACTGAATGTTTTCAAAAAACTTCATTAAGGTTAGTTTTTTTAGTTCTTGAACACTTGGAAAAGAATTTTTGAATAACAATGCTTAATTTAAGCCAGTCTCTCACTGAGAACATAAGGAGTCACAGAAAAGTATTCAATTCATGATGTCAGGCGCTGAGACAAAGCCAGATTTTACTGTTACCTTCCCAAATACTAACTGAGCTCTACTGTGAGCGTGCATTGCCTTTAGTCATGTAATCAAAAAGGACTTTTTCCACAGGGGCCCCTTCTCCTTTCAGTGCACTGATTAGACCGGAGCGTCACCCAGCCTGGATGACTTACCAAGGCCTGTTGATTATTTTTCAATTGCTCTGTCTAACTAGTTTAAAAGATGGTTAAAATATAGTCTTAGTCTTAAAACATAGTAGCTGACCTACTCTCCGAATTATCCCACTCCCACACTCAGCACTAATGGCAACACCCAAAGAACATTCCTTGTACGTGTTCCCGTCTCACAGAAGGGCACAGCACTGCAGTGCAGTAGAACACAGTAAAACACTGTTATCCTGTGCTTCATTTTCATAACAAGCATTCCTCCGGGAGATCTGAACACCTTAAACAGTCCTCGCTGGCTCTGTCAGGCTGTCTGCTAAGCTTTAATTCCCCTTTCTGAGATGATGACCCTTAAACCAGACAAAAACAAAAAATAAGAGGAATTAAAATGTTTGCTTTAATTTTTCGAAGTCTACATATTGGTGGGAAACCTAATGAGACAGCGTTCAGCTTCTACGGCACACGTGTAACCCAGACTTGCCCATTGCAAGTGACAACAACTTTCTCTTTACATGTCACAACAGCTACTCACAGTCCTGCCTGGTCAGCCCACCACCTGCTGAAGCCTTGAACGTGTGATTTTTTTTCATGCAATATGAAAGGTGTGTTTCCCTTATGGCCAGCGTTCCGCCATTCAGGAAATTTAGCATTAGGGCTGCTGAGGGTAGGATCAGTAGTGCTGACAAAAAGCACTCACCTTGACCATTGAAATGTGTTCAAACCATGCTGACAGGTTACATTGTACTTCTGGGCATTATTGTTGGTCTCACAGCTAGCACGGGATGGTTCATATATGTGCGTTCTGTGCAGGCTGGCAGATGTGCAAGTGTGTGCTGACACCTGATTTTGATCAGATGTGCTCCGCTGGGCAATGGTGTTGTGTACAGATTTGATGCTGTGCAGTGCAGCAGGACAGGTCACAGCTGGAGCGGCGAACAGCAGGATACTTGTGCTGAGCTAAAGGATTCCAGCGCCAAAACCAGCACCTTAAAGCCAGTGCTCACTGATGGTAAATGCAAGGAGCAAGAGAGCTATGGTGAACTCCCAGCTGAGACATCTGTGGGCATCTCTGGACCAGGATGGGTATCCTTCTGTGCCTCACTTGCCAGTTCCCTGTGGCAGCCTCAGTAGTTTAGCCCTGGACCTAACTAGTGTGGATACATGCGACTCTTCCTAGTCTTGAACCACCCAGATGGCGTGTCATTCAAGAATTGGGCATGTTTCTGCTCCACACCCACACACCAGAGGCAGAAAGGAGGACACTACTGTCACTGAGCTTCCCACTGCCATTTTTCACGGACACTGAATAAAAAGAAGGTAGGAAGCAAGTTGTTGCATATTACCCCTGCAACAGACACAGTTTAACCTAAAGACAGACTGACACCTCCCCTTGCCAAATCTTTGTATTTTCTGCTGAATGATGCTTCTACAAGGAAAGGTTGCTTCTACTGAAATTTTATTTCCAGCTGAATTCTATTGAGGTATAAGATGCAACAAAAGGTACTTCTGAACATCCTGTGAAACAGTCATTTTATTGCAAAATGAATGTTATAAGGTAGAAAATTTACATTTCAACTCCTGAAAGAAATGTACAAACCATCTTTCATTTGCAGAAGGGACAAAATGAGGGCAAGACTGGCCAATTGGTTGAGGGGTGTTCAGCTTGTAAAATGTGAGTGAAGAGTTCTGCAGTATTCATATTATCCAGAATATTGTTTCAGTTCAAGGACCACACAACATGAAACGCTTCATTACTTTAATCTACTATATTGTACACCTGTAGGGGTTTTTTTTTTGTTTACCTGAGGTTTCTGTTATTTAGGCTGTAAAAGATAAGCATCTTGTAAACAATGAGGTTGGATTATGGGCTTGATAAATGACAGTATTCTGACCTTCCTCCTGAACAGGCTGTTAAAAATAATAAGGGGGTATGTTCTGATAGCCAGAGATCTCATAGCTTCAAAGGTTAGGGAAATTAATAATCTTTTCAACTTAAAACTGTTTCAAAACAACTTGAATACAGAGAAGCCACTTCATGGAGGCATCTTTTGCTTTGAGCTTTTTATACCATTTGCTTATATGCTTTGGTTGCATTCACTTCAAACTCAGACGTACTTATTCCTGATTATTGCACTTAGCAATACTATGAATGAGGAGGGAAATCATAGAATCATAGAATGGTTAGAGTTGGAAGGGACCTTCAAAGGTCATCTAGTCCAACCCACCTGCAAGAAGCAGGGACATCCCTGACTAGATCAGGTTGCTCAGAGCCCCATCCAGCCTGGCCTTGAATGTTTCCAGGGATGGGGCATCCACCACCTCTCTGGGCAACCTGTGCCAGTGCTCTACAACTCTCATTGTAAAAAATTTTTTTCTAATATTCAATCTAAACCTACCTCCTTCTAATTTAAACCCATTACCCCTTGTCCTATCACAACAGGCCCTACTGAACAGCCTGTCCCCATCTTTCTTGTAGGCCCCCTTGAGGTATTGGAAGACCGCTATCAGGTCTCCCCGGAGCCTCCTCTTCTCCAGGCTGAACAGCCCCAACTCTCTCAGCCTGTCCTCACAGGAGAGGTGCTCCAGCCCTCTGATCATCTTCGTGGCCCTCCTCTGGACCCTCTCCAACTGGTCCATGTCCTTCTTATGTTGGGGACTCCAGAACTGGACACAGCACTCCAGGTGGGGTCTCACCAGGGCAGAGTAGAGGGGCAGAATCACCTCCCTTGACCTGCTGGCCACGCTCCTCTTGATGCAGCCCAGAACGCGGTTGGCCTTCTGAGCCGCAAGAGCACATTGTCGGCTCATGTTGAGCCTCTCATCCACCAGCACTCCCAAGTCCTTCTCCTCAGGGCTGCTCTCAATCCATTCTCCGCCCAGCCTGTATTTGTGCCTGGGATTGCCACGACTCAGGTGCAGGACCTTGCACTTGGCCTGGCTGAACTTCATGAGGTTGGCACGGGCCCACCTCTCCAGCCTATCCAGGTCCCTCTGGATGGCATCCCTCCCTTCCAGCGCATCGATGGCACCACACAGCTTGGTGTTATCGGCAAACTTGCTGAGGGTGCACTCTATCCCACTGTCCATATTGCCGACAAAGATGTTGAACAGGGCCGGGCCCAACACAGACCCCTGAGGGATGCCACTCGTGACTGGTCTCACTTGGACATTGAGCCGTTGACCATCACTCTCTGAGTGCGGCCATCCAGCCAACTCCTTATCCACCGAGTGGTCCATCCATCAAACTCATGCCTCTCTAGTTTAGAGAGAAGGATGTCATGCGGGACAGTGTCGAAAGGTTTGCACAAGTCCAGGCAGATGATATCCGTTGCCCGTCCCTTGTCCACTGATGCTGTTACCCCGTCATACAAGGCGACTAAATTGGTCAGGCATGATCTGCCCTTGGTGAAGCCATGTTGGCTGTCACCAACCACCTCCTTGCTCTCCATGTGCCTTAGCATGGCACATAAGAAGGCATAGAAATGCCTTCTTATACTCCAAGTGCTGTGTAAGTACAGGGTTTATGTCCCCTATTTCGACATCTTATCTCGTTTGATCATCCCTGTGAATCTTGTACATAGAACATTCAAGATCTAACTCGCTCAGATGTCAACAAAGTGCTGGGAAAATACCTATTATCAAATGGCAAGGCTGCAGATGACCATAAAAGTCAAAATGTTTCCGTCAAAAGCAGCAGCCCCCTTATACTTTTGGAGTAAAGAGGCTTTGTATTTAAAAACACATGGCATCAGCTCTGAGAAAGTTCATTGTAATTTTCTAAAATTAAGTACAACAGAAAAACTTAAGTTCACTGTTTCATTTAATTTTAACATTAAATTCTGTGTTCAGGCACATGGGATTGATTAGTTTAATCAGCATTAAACTATAATTTCCAAAACTCTGAAAAGGTGGAGGGAAGGAAGTAATATTGATGGATGCTTTCACGGATCATTGTTTCAAAATACAAACATTATGTGGTATATGCATGGTCACAATGCAAATTGTGGCTCTGCCACTGCCTCACTAAATGAGTTCCAAAGTCCTAATCTCTGTCTCTATCAACATCCTCATCTGCAAAATTGTAATAGTATTTCCTTACTTCAGAGAAGTGCTGTAAAGGTTATTTAGTAAAATGTTTGCAGAGGGTTCAGAAAATGCTAAGCATTAGGTATTACAAATTATATGCTAATTTCTGTTAAACTGCAGTAAAGCCTAAGTCAAGTGCTGTGTAGGAAATCCTCACTGTGTGCTTCTGTAGTTAACTTTGGATAAGGCTATCTACATAAGAGCATTGTATAGTAAAATAATCACTCATAGCTTAGCATCTTCTTTTTAAACTATCACTTGTTAGCTCTGCTAAACCTGACACTGATTATTAAGAAATCCAACTGTGTGTCAAGCAGTAATCCCCATACTAACAAAAAAATTAGAAGATCTATACAAATCATTTATTGCTACTTCATGCTTTCCAAGCTTTGGTTGAGAAAACTTGTGCAGAACTCTCTCTGCAGTTAAGGACCATAATAGAAACTGGTGACAGAAACCAACTGAGGAAATTATTCTTTCCTATAGCTCCAGCTCAGCAAACACTGAGCAGGGGATCATGTGCCACCTCATTAAGACAGTGTTTAAGCATATGATTAACTTGCTGAATGTGCTCCATTGCCACAAGCACCCAGATAAATGCTGTTTTGGAAAAGGACCATAAATAGACATAATTCATAAGCATCCCTTAGACACGTTATTTGGATTCATGAAACATCTCAACCAAACCACTGTTCTGTTAGCTAGTGGTGACTTGACCTCATGCCACTGGGTGGACCCTTATGGCCCACCCCTTTGTATTATGTGATTATTATACCATATACGCAAAAGTATCTAAAAAGCATCCCCTTCACTCCCAAGCCCTCATGAGATGTGGCTGATTAGGAGTTATCCCCAGTTTTCTTTCAGTAATCTTGTGTAAATGCTTTTCGCTGTGCTGTCCAGAAAGCATATATGCTGTCTTGTAAGAGAGTTCTGATTTCATAGATGTTGAATACCCCATCACTTTTGGCTCACAGCATCAAGCTCTTCCTTGACCAAAGCAGCTAGTCCTTAGGTGCTTTGTGAAGAAGTCTGGGCATCATATTTTCTAAAACTCTGGCTCCGAAAAGATTCTCTGCAATGAAACAGATCCATACATAAAGCTGGGAAATGAAAAAGAATCCAAGAAATACCTGCCTTGTGAAAAGGAGCAGCTGAAAACTTATCAGCTAAAATGTATTATGGGTTGGCAGGTTATAGGCATATTCCTTCTTCCAATTCCAGCCCACGCTGGACACAGTGTCTTTGTGAAGAAGCATATATTAATGAGTAAAGAATGTAAATAAAGACTCTTCTGTCTCAGTCATAGGATTAAACTGGATTATGTTACCTGGGAGTGAAAGGATCGCTATTACTTCATGCTGGCTAACACCACATGGTGCCATGTGTTCAAAAAAACATACCTATTCTATCTCCTTCCTGGCTTCAAATGTTGAAGAAATGGCAAGATGTTTCCATTATCTTTTCATTAGAGCATCTAACAATGCATTAAAATGACATAAATCCCCTACCCCAGAAATGAGCAGCTTGAGAAACACACTTAATACTACCTTTAACTCCAGTGGAAGTCAGCAGACTTCTTTAATCAAGTATGAAGTTGGCTGTGTGTACTATGGCCTGTTTTTAGCTGCCCATAAAACTGCCCTTCTTCCTTGCAAAAATGGCTTTTTTTTTTTTGTATAGTTACAACAGATAACCCTGCCCTAACTGTACCTTGTGCTGTGGACTTTCACTATAGGTTTGTACAGCTCTGGGATCTTCCTCTCAATCATGGGCCTAAGGTTCTCCTTCAGCTTCCCGTAGTTCTTTCTGAGCTCTAGCTGATATTCCCGCTGGTCAGCAGTAATAAGGCGCTTGTTTTTCTCCACTGCTTCACCACACCTAGGCAAAAAGAAATAAAAAACAGGCATGAGATCTATCACCTACTTCTGTTAAACTAATTAAGTTTGTGTTAGGTAATCTGAATGGACAAGGATCCAGCTCCTCTGGGCTAGGCATTCCTCTGGTAACTGGCCAAGTCCAAAATGATAACGAACTAACAAGAAAACTCTGTCTTTTCCAAATACACAAATTGAGGTGATATTTTTAAGACACTAGAAACGCATGACTGAGCTAATAAAAAACCAAAGTTAACGACTGCACGATACTGAGCTACCTGCCTACTTACTGTAAACAGATGCAGTGACAACAGCAGAGAGTAGAGGCTGTATCTTCTGCAAAAGACTTGTTCATATTTAATTCAAACTTATCCTTCAGCAATTATGCTTTGTTTGGACTGAGGAATAAATAACTTGCTATGGGAGTATGCCTATTAAGATTTACAAGCATATCTAAAGCAAAGGTCATATGTATCTATCACTACCAATGTGCTTGACAGATAGGGTCAAATACTTCTTAACAGCTTCCCACACAAAAAAATGTTGTTTTATTAAAAATAAAATTGAGGCATTACTCTGAAATGCTTGATTTCTGTAAAATGTAAAAAAATAAAACAAATGGAAGATGTTAATTTCTACATAATTAGTTTGAAGTCTTAAAATTTGCTCCCATTTGGGATGCAAAGCCTACAAAAGCATTGACCATGAAGCAGAGATAGTAAGTCTGGACCAAGTGTCTAAAGCGCGAGATGCCAGGATTCATGATGCTAACTTGCATAATTAACTACACAGTCATATTATCGTTGCATTATTGCTAGTATTTGCTTTGTTGGTGCAACTCAGCATTTCAATTTTGCTTTACTGACCTCATTATAAACTCTTTGAAGCACAGCCTCAGCTTGTTGTGATGTCGATAAAGTTTGGGGTCTGCTGGAATTTCAGCCAGAAACACTTGCGCTACCTCTAGCGGTCCCTTATAGGAATAACACAAGACAATGTCAAACACCTGCTCAGACTGAAAACAGACCACATGTTTGGTTAAGCTGTTTGTTATTTCATGAGTGGAATTATGAAAGAAAATTATACATTGTCACCAAAACAGGATGCTTTCTTGCTCCTTTTTCCTCCCGATTTTTCCTTTGGCAAGCAAAGTTTTTGCTCATCATATTTTATTCTCTCCTGCTTTTATTTCTCCTCCAGCCTCACAAAAAAAGGGAACAGACAAATTCTACTCGGCAGAGGAGAGCTGGGATAGCTCGACTGCTAAACCTGATTGCATGACAGAAACACAGCTCCCATGTGTGGCATTACAAGACCTCAAGGGAGTTACATAACCCCAGTGCACAAAAGGACCACTCCTTCCAAAGCTTACAATAGTGTGTTACTTCAGACTAGAGGCTTTGCTTGAAAAAGAATCTGGAGAAACTGAGAGTATTTAGGCTTTTGGCAAAGAAACCAAGTTCTGTGAAACGGTGGACAATGACAAATTTTGTCTTAGCTATGTCTTCATTCTTTCATTTTATTTTTTTTTAATTGCCTTTTTTGTTAGTAGGCATATTTATGTTACAATTATAGCATCTCAATTCAATTTCTAACTTCACGAATTTTCTGTGAAACTGAGTCTGTGGTGGTCCCACAGCAGAATTATTATTATGTCCATTCCTCCAGAGTACACCTGGAGTGAAAAAAATGGCTGAGAAGGCTAGTGTGCTAGATACGGAAAATCTTTGGATACATTCACAAGGCTTCTGTGAGTTTCTGCACCTACAACCAAGACAGCACTTCCATGAACTTTCACCAAAAGCATACCTAATGAACAGGATACAATGACTAAATATAAAGGGATGAAGTTGAAACACACATTGTGACTAAATGTGTGTGACTAGATGTACTTCTCCCAGTGCAAGAGATGAGCACAGCAAAGAAAGCACAATGAGAAAAGTATGCAGAAAATCTTCATCTGGCTTATCTGGATGCCTTACCTGGTTTACAGTGGCTCCAACTGAGCCCTGCAATACCATCTGGAGCATTTTGGCATCTGGTGGTTCCTGGTTGGTGGCTGCAGTTAGTTCCTGCGTTTTTTTCCTCATATCTTCAATAGCAACTTCAATTGGGGTTAAAATAAACTAATGGAAATGGAAGAAAAGATGCTTCATTACCTGAATCATGCATGCAGCTGACCTTTCTCAATCTGTCAATACCACTATCATTCTCCTGTGCCAAAAGAAGCATTGTGAGACCCAGGAAGATTGCTCAATCTAAATATCATTTTGGTAGAATCTGCATCTGATCCAAAGCTCTTCGACAAAATTTCTAAGAATAGGACGTGGATCTGACTCTCTGTTTGCATAAATTTATTATTATTCTAAGTCACCGATTTCATGACTGAAATGGTTTTACACTTTCTACCTTTATAAAGCTTCCCTGTCTCTAAACCAGCTCTGAGTTCAATTTAATTCTTTGTACTTTATCAGCTAGAAGTACAGCCATAAATAGCGCTCCTTGCATGCTCCTACACAGCATTACAACCAGGAGGTCAAAAAAAGAATATACATGCACTATCCTCTTTTCTCCATAGTAAATACCGATCTTGCATTTATCTACCCATTCTATGTCATTCCTACCTATGAGAGTAAGATGTCAGAGAAACCAGCCTTCTTTTTTTTTCTGACAAGCATAAAATTTGAAAATCTTCCCACCCAGAGACTCTTTCAGTCTCTGAAAAATCAGATTTGTCTTCAAAACCCAATTACCTCTTCTTTTTGGATGACATTGATTCTAGTTTTTATGTAGGGGAAAGCATGCATTGTGGTTAGGATGGTGTTCCTTTTGTATTGCTCACTGAGCTCTCCTCTGGGTCGCCCATCCATGGTGAAAGGCGTAGTGTACATGAACCGACAGAGGTTGAAGTTCTTCTCAAAATAGGTTACCCTGTCTTTCATCTCGTACTCATCAAAATAAGGCTCCACAAAAGTAATTTGTATGTATGCCTGAGAAAAGAGGGAAGAACCATTACAGTACTTTACAACCCCGGAAATGTAAAAGTAACAGCATATGTTAAACACCCCATAGTTCACATTGGCTAAGCACGGTCTTGAAGAGCAGAGCTACAAATCCTTCACAGCTGACAAATCTTGCCTCTGGGGAGGGCACAGCTTAACCCTGGAGACCAGAGCCAGTGCAGGGACCAGAGATCAGAACTTCTGATTTACACATTCTGTGACAAGCTAGCAAACGAAGTCTTTCACAGAGGCTTTAAGGACATCTGTGGGCACAGAGATATGACCAAGCTGGTTTTTTTTTTTGGTTTTTTTTTTTATGCTTTAATGTTTGAACATAAAAGTTTCCCTCTCTTCCTTTCTCTTCTGTGACAAAGCACTCAACACTCTCCATAGTACTTTCCCTACCTTATTGGGATCCAGTTTTCTTTTGTCTACAGGAGCAGAGTCCTTAATCACTTCCACAGCATCCTCTCCAAAACATTGGCCATAAAATCCCTGGGAAGGAAACAGAATTATCCCAGAGTGTTTTTAGTCCTTAATACAATGCTAATGATCTGTAGGCCTCTAGGAGAAAGGAGTAACCATGACAATTTCTGGTCTCTGTACAGTCAGTATACTGCCTCATGAACCACAGCTGGCTAGAGTAAGCATCTTCTGACAAAGATCAATGTCAATTGTTCATAAAAAAGCAGAACTCGAAGTAAAGTGGTCAGAAGGGAATATTGCAGTTCCATGAAAAAGCTGAAAAGATACCAAAGCAAATATCTGGCATGCTCAAATAAAAAAATCCAATGTATTACAGGCCTGTCCATAAGAGACATGGCCTCAAGAGAATGGATCACTTTCATCATTATGCTGTAAAAAGGGCTACAATGTAAAGGACAGATACAAAGGAAATAATCTATGGTACAAATCAGTTTGTTACTGATTTTTATATAGGAATAATACAGTGTGGGTTCATTAGAAAGTGTAACATAACACTGGAGATCATATTAACACAATGATTTTTCCCTTACCTCTAATCTGTGAGAAATCTCAGGAAGTTTGGTAATTGCAGGCTCCTTATAAACAAATTCCTGTTCATCCAAGTCCCCAAATTTTGATCCATAGAAACCAACACGGAAGTAAGTTCCAAACATTCGCTTTTGACCCTAATTAATAAAAAGAAAGATGAAATTTACAATTATTTATACTTTTATGTCAATATTGTAGCATTTGGATGCCTTTTTTTTTCCAGTTGATGTATAAGAAAACCTACTGATTCTACATTTTCCCATATTTCAGAGCCAGTTCTATGCATCATCAGTGCTGATGAATCAGAAGCACATATTCATGAAGGAAAGCATACAAATTAAGGAGACATTTGACTGAAATCTAACTTAAAATTTAGGCTAATCATGAAGTGACTTTAAAAAAAAAAACAACTACTATTTTTGATTCCATTGGATATATCTAAACAAAATAAAAATTTTGCAATGAAAATTGGTAAGAATTTGAAACTGATTAGACTCAGCAATTAGAGTCTTCTGGAGAAAGAGAAGGAAAGGGGGAGTATGAGTGCTAAGAATTTCGCCAGACTTTTGTATTTCTTCTGTTTTATAACTGAAAACACTAGTTAATTGACAACAAAGTTATTTTTCTTAAAAAGATGTGGCCAGGTGCAATCATGCATGTTCTTATCCTAAGTTTAGGCTGTTCAGCTATTTTTCTGTATCTCTAAACCAGTTTTATATTCAACTCTGCTTTTTCCTACAGAGAGGACAGAGCTTCTTTTCACTGTAGACTACCCTTGGCAGGTAGGCCAAGGCAGATGGAAGATTTTTTGTTAGAAAAAGGAAATGGATCTATTTCACTTGAACAGTTTTATTATCACGTCTTAAGCAAACAGTGCAACCCAGCAATGTGCTTTGCTAGCAGTGTCTTGCCTCATGAGTACCTTATTAATAATGCTGTCAAAGGCCTTCTGTAGCTTGCTGTGTGTCAAGGTAAGCTTTCTGAAGTCTCGATGTGCTTCCAGTATGGGGATGACAATTTTGTACACCTCATTCACTGTTTCATACAATCCCCCCTTGGGAGACAAAAAAAAAAAGGAAAAAAATAGAAGAAAAGAAATGAGTCCTCATGCACTCTGAAAAGAAACTAGATCTCCATTAATGGCCTGGCTGAAAAGGGGATTTATGGAACTCATCTTTTAATCTGCTGTGTTGCTTGTTTTAGCTTTCTAAAAACTATTAATAGTAAATAGGTAGTTCTGAGCTGCAAATAGCAAACTGGATCTAATTTGCATCTCTGGTCTGTAGAGCTCTCAAGTCCAAATTCATGTGTAAAGCACAGAGTTTTTACTTAGGGGCTAAAAGAGTTAGAACCACAGGTGGGCTGAAGGAAATGGATTTGTTAAATACATATAGTTCAGGGTAACTAGACCTGCATCTGAATAAAAGGAATCCAAATTACATCTTCAGAGATGCTAAATCATATATTATCTTGAGCACTACAGCAGTATGATGTGCTACTTGAGTATTATAACTCATCATGACTCTTTATGTGGTAAATGTAAAAGCACAGGAGTAACTATCACATGCTTTCTAAAATCTACAGTTTAAGCAAGATCTTTTTCTTAAATGTACTATTGCATGAAAATACCAGCCAAAAGGTTTGGCTTCTGCCTGGGACAAGCACTTTCTGCTGATGCTGCCTGTATTCTGCACAGCAAAGGTGGATATATGCCTGAGCTAGGCAACCTGAACAGCCTAGCGCAGCCAACCTGTCTGAGGCAGGGCTGGGTCAGCTATAAGATAATGTCTCTGCCTCTTGTTGTTTGCAGTGGGGCAGCACCGAGGAGCCTGGTTTAGCCTGTTCCCTCATGTCCAGGAAAATAAGCTATGGATCTGCCCAGATAGCCCCATTCCATCTCCCAGTGATTCTGGCCCTCACTCACCGTGCTGAAGAGCTCTGCTGCTTGTTCCAGCAGCCCAACCAGGCCACTTTCTGAGAAATACCTCCCAGAACATATACCATCTTCATCTGGAGACAAAACATCATCTGAAACAGCAGATTCCTCCAGCAGATTGGATGAAATGTTCTAAAGTACATTAGAGCAGAGAAGTCAGAAATCTAGATCAATAGTCTATCATAAAGACCAAGGCAGAACCAGTTTCAACGTATTTACACAATGGAAAGAAGAATGAGATTATACAAGTGCAGACAGAGGATAAACAGTTAAATTCCATTTAGAAGCAAATGTAACATCATAAATCTGCGCAGATGGCAGATCAGGAGTTTCGCTACAAGAATTCTAAACTTTCTTTCTTGCCTCGGGTGTAAAAGGGAGACTCCTGTAGGTCGCAAACTGGGCCACCTCTGGTGTCTGGATTTCCATGGGGCTGCAATGAGCTCAATCTCCCATGTCACAGGGGTCACAAACAACGTGCCCTTCCCGTTCCTAGTGCCGGGGGGTGGGAAATTCCAAGCTGCACCCCGGACCTCCTACCACCTGCTTGGAGAAGCTGAACTTACAAGTTGTTGATGTGACTTTTGCAAGCAGAGAAGTAGGACACAGACAATATTGCTTTAAAAGCTACAATAATTGAATGCTGCTTCTCGTTTCAGTCTCTGTTGTATTACACCTTAATCCTGCAGAATTTACTCTGTTTCTTGTTGAACTTACTGACCTTATTGTGTGTTTAAATAAAACTAGATAAAATACACAGAGTCAGTCCCTCTTTGAGATTTTAGACCATGAAAGAACATGTCTACAGTTCTTCAGGATTCCGCTGAATAAACAACACTGAGTAGAGTCAACATTAAAAATTCCATAATACATAGAAATACATGTAAATTAGCATTAAGATATGTGTACATACACTATGGAACTACCATATGTAGCTTTCAACACCAGCAGAAATGCTAAGTTTCAATCTGCTGGTAATTAAAAGGAGTTAATTTAGTGTCATAGTGTCTCACTTCAGCAGAAACTGGAAATGACAATTTCTCTGAGTGCAGGATAGCTGCCAGCTGGCTAAAGCTGACTCCTTAAAGACATCTTTATAAAATGGCAGAGACACTGAGGGCTGTTAGTATTGATCAGGTTTCAGATAAAGAATTGGCACCACACATCACTAGAATATGAGACTTTCCCACTTGGGTTTTGTGGATGTATTTATTTGGGTGAAAGTTACTCCAACCATGCTGCCATCATGGTGCATAGCCTGCACCTGATGTCAGCTCCACCACAGGTGTGATCACGAAGCTTAGGACAGCATTTGCAGGAGTTAAGAATACGTCTGAATTTCAGCCAGGGGGAAAACTGCAGCACTTTTTACCTACCATTCTCATTAAAGATAGTGACTTCAACCAGAGTTAGCCTCCCTGGCACATCCCTAGGGCAACTCATTCAACCATGCTGCAGCTCAGTTTCTGGTTTTCCCTTTCTGTAACAGTAGTCGTTAAGGAGTGTTGTTTTCACAGAATGGCATGTCGCCTTTTTTTTTTTTTTTTTTT
>WHYT01014772.1:21156-51238 GCA_009806455.1 Tetrax tetrax | reverse complement strand
TGTGAAAGTAACCAAGAAAGTTACAGACACCAATTATCTCTTCTTTGCCTTTAAACTTGTAATAACTAATGCCAGGCATGTATTTCCATGTTTCACAGTCCACATACTTTAGTTGGAGTGAGCCTTCATGACATATGCCTGCTGCTTGCATGATCTTTTTTAAAGCGGACATGCCTTACCCACCTTTTGCCTTGATCTACTTTTCATATCGAAGAATTCCCTATGTCCCCTATATGATAAAGGCAATACACAAGTTACCGTATATATCATTGGCAATTATTTTGGACCTCACAAGCCTAGTTTTCTTTAAGGAAAATAAACACTTGTGTAAACTCAAGGGGCTTTACTGTGATCCCCAGCCCTTATCACCATATTGGATATGGCTAGGGTAGCCTGCAAACTAGATCTCCAAAACAGAATAGTCAAATTAGGCTACTACTAATTAGCCCAGGCTAATTAGCCTTCTAGAAAGGAGCTTCCTAGTTTTCCCCAAGCCAAGTCTGCTTTGCCGGTAATGGTAACTTGAATGATCTCTCCCTGTCCTTATCTCGAACCTTGAGCTTTTGTGTTACATTATCTCTCCCCTATTCCCTTGGAGGATGGGAAGAGTGAGTGGGAGACTGCGTAGCTTGGTCCCAAGTGGGGCTAAACTAGAAGTGGCTTTAAAGTCAGTCCATACGCAATTCATACTCTAAGTCTGCCTTATCACTTGCAAAGGGGATTCAGTGTAAACACAGATTAAGCTCAAAGGGAATTTCACCAAAAGTGGTCCTGTTCTGATTTCCAGTGATAGTTTTGATTGCACATAGGGAAGCATATACAGTTTTGTCTACCACAGTATAGAGAAAAGTGTTACTCTACTGACAAAGTTTTCTGGGAGCCACTGCAGAAGACCTAGGTCAACTAATTTAATCCTTTGTTGCCTCATTTTACTTATCTGTAAAAAGGAGCCAACACTTCCACTCATCCAGAATAATCTTTTTTGATACACATTATTATCACCCTCAATTCCGCAACTGTTTATCACCAATATTAGTTGATTTCACATCTGAGCTAAATGAAGAAATGGACACAGAAGAGTCAGCGAGTGAGATCTGGAACCCCAGGGGAAGCCAGGACAGTCTGAGTAGCCTGTCTCTCTTTTAACAAGGTCAGCCGAAGAAGGTCTTCACAGGTGCTACAAAACACAAACCTGTTTGTAAAGAATGATTGCTCTTCTCTTGAAAAGCTTTGTAAAAATGCAAAGTGTTATTACAGTTAATTATTGTTATTGAGCAAACTGAAATTGAAAATTATGGTGTCAGATAAAGAGTTGTGCAATTTGGTTTCTGGACATTAAGGCATTTCATTACCTCTCTCCTATGGAGCAATGATTCCTTTGGCAAATATGTATTTACACAAGCATTTTGATGAGAGAGGTTGATCTGTTGCTTTTAAACTTTTAAGGTTTTGCTTGCCTAGTGCCTTGTAGAATAGACTTCAGTTCTCTAAAATAACTGGAAACATTAATTCATGGCAATCTGCATGATCTGGGAGCAATGGAAGGACAAATTACATTTGCATCAAGTCTGCGAGATTAGAAGCATTCAAGACAGCCTGGGACCAGAATGACATTGAGAAGGGAATGCATATTTCAGCTATATCTAAATGATGACAGTGTGTAACAATTAGGAAGGAAAGAAGAAAAAGGAAGTTTTGAATGGGAGACAAAAGTTAGAAAAGTATACAAAACTAATTAGGGGTGCAAAATGGCAGAAGTATAAATCCATGGCCAGAAGTTTAGCCAGTAAAAAGAGTATATACAGCTCTCTTAAGAGTAAAGGAATTTAAGAATAACACTAGTCCATCACCTGATTGTTAAGGTGGAATTGCAAATACTAACGTCCAGCATACTAAACTCAATGCAAAATGCTGAGGGGTTCAATTGTGTTCATATTCACTATTCTGAAGGGAAAAATACACAAATGGTATGATTATTTACGATTCTGAAGGGAAAAAAAATCCCAGGTGGTATGGTTATATCAAGTGATGATGAATGTACCAACTACTAGACTTAGCCTTTCAGAATCACCTGGACCATAAAATGTGTTCCTCTACAGCTTGAAAGAGCTAAGCAAAAGGGTATTCAGTGAGTTGCTGTATCTTTTATGAAACTGGGGAAGTTCCAGAGGATGAAATAAGCTTTCAAGAGCACTTTTTTTTTTTTTAAAGTAAACAAGAGGAGCAGATAGTGGTAGGTTTTTCCATCTGCATGCAGGACAAAGTGGTGGAAATATTAATACAAAATTTTACTAAAGAAAAAATTAAAGGTATTGTAATTAATCTGAATCAACACCGGACTACAGAAACTTGAATCTTTCAAAGAGATTACAATCTCATAAAAGCAATAATGCCAAAACAGTAGAGGTCTATACAATATCTGAGTTGATTCTGCAAAACATTTCCACTAATTAGATGAAATGATGCATAATCATTGTAGCAAACACCGTGTAAATGAACAATGGTCTTCACTGAACTTAGGGAATAATAATAAAGGAGAAACTATCAATGCATGGGAATACTTTAAGGGTTCTGACATTTCTAGTTTTAATAATGTGTGAAAAAAAAACAACAGTAAAATCACTGGATTTGCACATGAAGTCAATCCAGGTAAGGCTAACCAAAACTGCATAGTCTGATAGAGTACATGTAAATATCTGCATTTCAAAATGTCTAACTCTAACAAAAAAAAAAAAAAGAGTTATGCTTTCAGCTATGTGATGTAGAAAAGTGAAAAACAAACCCCAAGAAAACTCTCTGGAAAAGATCAAAGTATTACCGAATAAAGGGCTCAACAATGCCAAAAGAAACAGTGGATGTTCTGGAGAAATAAACTGAGAGATACTTCCTAGGCTAAAAGAACTTATGGGACATTTTTAGTTGACTTTGATGTGTCTGTGTGTAGACTATGGTAATTGTGTCATTCATCAATCAAAAGCGTGTTGGCGAGTAACTGGAGGACTGTCAAAGTATTGGACAGCATGCCTAAAAGAACGGAGTAGTTCCAATTACCTAGATTATGAGAAAGAAGTTAGAAAGATGCATCTGTCACAGTTGATAAGTAACAGCCCTAGGAAAAGGCATGTGATAACAGAGGGATTCTACTTAGCAAACAAGGGATTTCAGTATCCAGTAGCTGGAAACAGAAGCTAGGGATATCCAGATACTGAAGTACCAGTTTTCATCAGTAAGCACAAATTATCAGAACAACCTACCAAGAGTGGTGATGAATACTCTGCCATTGTAACTTTTCCTCCCCATACACGCACTTCTACTCAGCTTAAACCAAGAAGGAACACACACATCAGAACAGAACATCCCTGACATGCTGTCAGAGGATGGGAGACTTTTCTCACCTGAAAGCTGACACTGCCCACTGGGAGATAGTTTCGATCTTCAAGCATGCTGAGGTACTCTGCCACCAGTGCTGCAGCATGGACCAGACACATGGCTGCTTCTGTGTAGCACTTCCTCTTGGTGTGCTTCTCTGCCATGTTCTGCAGCCAAGTCAGCCTCAAGTCGGGCGATGTCTGGTACCCTTTGGCAATTCTAACAACATGGGGCAGAAAGAAGGTGTGAACAACTACTTCTTCTCAACTAACAGGAAGAACCTTTATAATTCTCCGCCTGGGTTGAATGGAAGGAGACATCTCTATCTTTTATTTATTTATGATTCAGTAAGCACAGGGCAAAAGAAATAATTAGGCAGGGGTAGACAGGACACACAGCAGCTACGAGGAGAGTAAAACTGCTGAACCCAAGACTCTTCAGTATTCATCAGTCCCTGACTCCTACCCTTGCCAAAGTCTATGCCCACCTCCCAGTGGCCCCACTGCAACACGATCAGTCCTGCAACCTGGGCCCCCTGTGACAGATCAGCTGTGCTGAAGTGGGAAAGTACCCAAACAGAACAGCTAAAGGGTTTGTCCACAGCTTGTTCATAAAACGCAGCTCTTCTGTTCCGCTCACTGCAGAATTTCCTCAGTAGCAATTCTAAATGGATTCACCTGTACATGAGATCCATGAGCATCTCTGGATCTTCTTGAAATTCCCTCATTTTCACTGTATCTGACAGGATGCTGTTCAGATTACACAGCAGCTCCTCTACCTGCAGTAATACAAAGATCAACATGCATTTCTCAGGTGTTCATATTTTCCCCTCTAGAAAAATAACAGCATCTCTGCCAGATGATGTTACTGTTTTTGAGTCCCTCTTACCCAAGGAAATATCAGGATGCTGAATTGCTACAAGATATGTTTTTCCAACTCTATTCAATGCAGCAAAGACTGCTGACATAGCAAATCTTATACACACATTTTAATTAATCAAAATAAGCTGGAGTCTTTGGATCTGTTTATTTCTGAATTTGAAAAAATAAAACTTATGTGCTAATGTTCAGCTTTAGCTGATCTGTGATCTTATAATCAAAGAAATGTTTTCCTAAGTCTTCATCACAAACTGAGTTACTGTAAGAATATTAGCAAAGCATCTGACAGTCATCTGAAAATGTTTTCATTATTGCTGCTGCCGCCTTATGAACTGAAAAAGGGAGAGAAGTTTCCATGGTGTCCAAAAACATAATGAATCGAATTCCATCTTGAGAATCTCTTACAGGGTACAGTTTCTGCTGGGGTCTAGAAGAAAGTTGTATGCAAAGCTAAGAGATTATTCTCCTGTAATATGACTTCCATGGAACTTCCTAAGAGTTTATTCCATGGAATTATGTCCTCCACTTCCTCCCCACTTACGGCTGTGTTAGAAATAAACCCATGCAATAACCCCTACATCCTTATTTTCATTGCTTTGGAACACCAAGATCTATGACTTGCTCCAAGCACGCTCCTATGTGAAAGCTCCTGATAAGATCCACAGATGTTATAAAAGGCTTGACCTGAACGGGAAATGGAGTTGCCTGCATATCCACATCTTCTTCTGCATAGGCTAGGATGGTTCGTAAGGATCGTCGAAGGAATTCCTCATTAAACTCGGGTGATTTGCCAACCAGAGAGGCTAGTGACATGGTCACCTGCATCTTCACTCGTGCAAAATTCTTTCAGAAATAAAAACAAAACCATGAGAGAATAATGGTTGCTCTGCACCATGCATATCAGTTCACATATCTCTGCCTACTATATAAACCAAACCCACTTTCTCCTGCCCACACTGAGAAGCCACTCATGGCTTACAAGAGTGGCCTCTGGTGCATTAAAGCCAGTCCTGTTTTACCTGGTTAAGCCAAAGTTTCCTAATTCTGACATATTGGTACTTTGGGGCAAGAATGTACCTTGGAATACATATGCTTGCTTGAGACAAGGGCAAGTCAGAAGCACTTCTATCCCCCTCTGCACAGACCAGTGGGTGTGTAGAGCAGGCCATCCACAGAGAAGAAGGAGAGGAAGCAAGACTGCGAAAATATTCCAGAAACAACTCTTGGAAGCAAAAGGCTTCTGAGAGCTTCACATAGTGATGCACTACGCCTTGCTTATTATGGTGTCTCAGAGACACATTTTCCTCTTGCAATGCCAACATCTTTTACATATTCAAGGCTTTTAAAGTAACAACTAGGAAAAAAAATGCTGTGCAAGATCAGATGGTATCCAAAATGCTAATGCGTTATGCTAGGACTTTGTGAACCTGCATGCATAACATACATATTTTGCTCCATGTATGTGGTCAGAATCAGAGCTTAGTCCTTAGACAAAGGGACTAGTGAAAAATTCCCATTAATATAAGCATATAGTAGTTCTACTGAGGTTGTAGTTGCATTAGAATAGAATTAGTCTAAGTTTAGGCAGTTCTGATGTAGGAGTGAAAAAAAAAAGGTGACAAAATTAAGACTATTGCTTATGCATTATATAGTCATTGCTATCAGAGGTTTAATGCTGTCACATTTGAAGATGCACTTACAGGTGTTGCAGAAAAAGTCACATTTTCCTAAACAAAATAATGAATAATCATTAAAACTACTTCCCCTCTACACTTCTAGCACTAATTCTGGCTCAAATGTGTGAAATAGTTTAACATATGACTATTTTTCTGCAGACATGTTCCATTTGCTATCACAACTTCAGGTTCAATTTCAATTGAAAAAAAAAGCGGCACAAAACATACTGCAGTTCTCAAAATCTTACACTGGTAGAGCTGAAGCTGTATCTCATGAGGAGATAAAGAGTGGCACAGGCTTGAGTCCGTGTAATATCAATGCTGCTACTGCAGTGGTGGAGAACTCTTTGACACAAGTCAGCACACTGTTCGACTTCCTCTTCAAACAGGAAATCTCCAAACTAAGGGAGACAGAGAAAAGACATTAATTACTTTGGTTTCTGGCCATTAAAACATCAGTAGTTTAGTGCACAAAAATCCCAGGATACAGACAAAGACTAAAGTTTGCAAAATTCCATTTTATCCTTTTTTTTTTTAATTTATTTGGACTTCTGATTCCTGTGACGCCAAGGGTTCCCTTTTTAAGCTCTCCTGCTGGGAAGAAGGGTTTGAAAGCAGTCTTTGTGTTTAGAAAAAGAGTGGCAGAAAGAGAGAGAATAAAAGTTTTTTTCACAGTCCCATGGCTCCAGGAGCTTTTGAAAACATCAAATATGGCAAAATTCTTAGAAACATAGAATGTTGCTATTTTCAGAATATATAATTGTTGATGAAACATGCAAATACTTTGTTAAGTATAGAAGCAATTACTAGCTTTTTGCATCAATGCCCTACCCTTCCCGAGCCCTCCAGTGTCTTCTTCCCCCTACTGTGTGCCACAAAACGTCCACTGCCCAGCTTTCATGCCAGATCCTTTTTTACAGTGTCTCCACAATGCACCTAGCAGACAATAAACCCAGGGGGCAGGATGTCTGTCCTTAAGAAACTCCCAGTGTAGATAGCACAGATGCACCAGTACTGTACGTATATACATAGGACTGATAAAGGTGTGTGAGCAGAACACAAGATATAATTTCTCATTTGCAGGTCCATTTCCCAGTTCTCAACCTTTCTTCACTCCATTATCTCACTCGTTTATGTCTAATTTATATTACAAGCCTGCTGGCACAGGGTTCTATAATTTTTATTTGTAAAATAATATCTATATACCTACACTGTAATAGAAATAATTGGAATGATTGCTTCATAAAACACAGGACTGAGTCAGCTTAACTAGAAGATCTATTTCAATGAGAGTAGTGATTGCTTCACAAAAGTCATTATTGTAATTGGAAGTTAGCTTTCAAAGATCAAGTACAATGAAAATATGAGTTTCATAACTACTCAGATAGCTACCCTGTAATTAGGCTTTGTCAGCCATTCTGCACTTAACAGCACATTGGCATTAATTGGACAGGAGTATCCTGTTTGTTATTTGCATTTTAGAATAGTTTAGGGGAAAATAACATTTCATGGATTTTTCCTTTATGGAACTGCTTTTCTTTGTAGGAGAATAAATCTTAAACAGATTTTAGAGAGTCCTCATGAAGCACCTAACCCATTATTATAAAAATGTTGGGTCAGATTCTGTCCTTATATAAATTTTTAAGTATTTTATTTTTCTATTGATGATACGGAAATGAAAGAGAGTTTAGGATTTGGCTTAGTTTTCAGGCAGAATGAAGATGAAATCTGTCAACATCTTAGAATCTACTTAGAAGTTTGGAACCTATCTTAGAAGTAGAAACCTAGAATGATTCCCCTGATCTCTGATGAGTTAGCTTTGATTTCTCTGCTGCCCAACTGGTTGGAAACCAGTCTCGATGATACAATAATTTAAATTTGACTTTATGAAATCTGTGCAATCCCTGGCATTAGATTCCTAATTAAAAATTGGAATGTATTTGAAATATAAAGGGTGGAATTTTATACCTTCTAATCAGTAAATCTTCTATATTTAAAAGTAGACTGCTAAAACAACAAGACTATTTAGATTCAGTTTTCCATTTTGTACGGTCAATGAAATAACTTTATAACAGCTGTATAAGTCCCTTAACATCCCTATAGATAGGCATTTGTATTTGCATTTGCAAAACATATTTAATGAATGCCAAAGGAAAAGTGGTAAGTGAATGCCCAAAGCTCTGCTCTAGAAATGCTGCTCTAACAACTTGATTGGAAGCATGAAAACAGAAGTATGTCAAGAGCATACCTTAGCAATCAGCGCTCTGAGTGTAGCAAAGCAGTGAGTCAGGTAAGTGGTGCTCTGATCACAGCCAAGAGAATTTACCAGGACCTTTAAAACTCCTCCCAAAAGATTGTCTCTGCACTCTGCTGCAAAGCTTGCCTACACATGAAAGAGAAAAACAATAATTGTATGAAGTAATTCAGCAATGAACTGACACACAGGAACTGAAGTTCTCCACTTCTGTCCATGACATACATCAAGGAGTTTAGAAACTGCATTTTTTCATTTGTTAACATCGGCTTCAGAGGAATTTCAAAGCACTTTTGTAGTGATCAGAAGACAGAGGGGAAAGTGTCCAAACCATTTCTTAATAATTACAGAACCTCCAACGCATTATTAAGCCCAGCCAGCTTCAGCAGTGATCCTTGAAGCTCTGTTCACCTTCTGTCTAATCTCTCATATACCTTCAATCAGGAAGTAATCCTGTGGGGAGCAAGCACCATCATTCCCCTTGCCTCCTCGTGCTCTGATTTCCTAAATAGGCATACTGGTATGCTCTCATCAAACCCACAACCCAAACAGTGGGGAGACTAGGCGCTATGAGTAGTGTTATGCAAAAATCATGCCCAGTACTATGAGAGTCTAGCAGTTAAATGCTTTTCTACTAACAGGTTTTCAAGAACGAAGTTTTCTCCTTGCTATCTATGAATAGGCACATTGCTCCAACAGTAGTATTCCCATATCCATTAATTTGGAATGTTTCCCCTAAACCAGGAGACCATGTTTAAGCAAAGTCAACTATCATGGTTCCACTGCTGTCAAAGGACCTGTGAAATTTTACTGCATTTGACTTCTAGAAGTTAAGTAAGGTCTGCATATTACACTGCTCTAGGGGGGCATACAGCTTTTCAAAAGGACTCCTTGCAGGTGGAAGATACTTTCCTGCATGGAGCACTCTATGAGAGTCAAGGTTAAATCCTTTTGTCTCACCTGATCATATATGCAAGTATGACCAAAGGTGACCCAGCAGTCCAGTCCCAAATAACTAATATCTTCAGCTTAAGTTTCTAGCTTAAGTTAAGATTTTTCTTCCCTCATTCGCTCCAAACTCCTGGATCATTGTAAGACAGTGGAAATGGCTTTCAACAACATCTACTGAAAACAAGGTGGTAGATTTCCTTTCTTTCACAGTAGTGCAATGCCCTGCAGTAGAACGGGCTTGTGGCAACACCATAAGGCAGGCAGCATTTTCATCTTTGGATTCGTTCTTCTTATTTTTTTTCCCTTCAAGATTACAAAAGTTTACAGAAGGTCTTTAATTAAAACATTTTGCACTGCCTAAGAAACAAAAGGAGAAATTGTCCAGGTTCCAGCAGTGTGGAGTGAATTTTCCTCTCAGTAGCCAGTGTGTTTTGGATTTCGGAAGTGAAGAATGTTGATAAACACCCTGATGATATGAATTGTTGCTAATGAAACCAAAGACACTGTCTAGCTTTACAGGTCTTGCTAATGTGCAGGTGCAGGAAGCTGGGAGGGATACAGCCAGAATAATAAAGAGAGTATTCCATGCCGTAAACGTCATGCTCAGTATGTAAGTGGGTGCTGCCCAAGGAGGGGGCATCTCTGGCATCCCTTGCTCTCTCTCTTGCTGCTTTGCTTGCTGCTTGGTTTCGTTTCTGTGATTGCTGCTCAAGATGAGCTATATCGGTCACTGGGACGTTGGGTGGTGAGAAATTGTGTGTTGTTCACTTTGTATATTTTAGTATCCTTATATTCTGTTATTATTGCCATTTTCCTTTTCTATTCTAGTAAACTGTCTTCATCTCAACCCACGAGTTTTCTTTTCTTCCCAATTCTCTTCCCAATCCCACTGGGGAGGGGGAGGAAGAAACTGTGTGATGACTAAGGCTACACCACTATAGAAATAAATCCTGCTTCCACTGGCTCCTAAGGGAGTGGGGACTGTTACCAAGCCAACTCTGCCATTGCCCACCTGGATGATGTTCTCTTGCATATCAAGAATGATGAGGTTAGCTTCAGTTGCCAGGTTTCCACTGATCAGAGCTTCTTGATCTAGCTCAGCTTTTGTCCTGCAAAAATGAGTTCTAATTAAAGCATGCAGAGATTACCCCAAGAGTTAGATGGCCTGCTGCTTAAACAAAGCCAAAATACAAACAATGTCGTTCTGAATGATCCTGTACGAGCAAACTATGAAAATAATGTTCAGAGATGCGTCTTAAGAACTACAGAGTCAAATGAGGAGAGCTGATATCATAGAGCAGAAATCCCAAAGGGAACACCTAAAAACTAGGTCTCTGGATAGTTCAAATAGATGCTTCTGCTTCCTTAAGAGCAATCTGTGTAATGGCTACTCTGTCCTTGGTATCATGTTTAATTGTTCCATAAGCTATGCAGTAATTTCTAAATCCATTGCATGTAGCAGGACACCAAAACTCACAATGGAATAAAAGGCAACTGATCTAATAGTTTCAGAAAAAAAAAGTAAAAATAGCAGGCTTGGGAAAAGGAGAAATTTCTTTAATGCCATAGGAGCAATGTTTAACGAAGGCAATTTAAAATTTTGATTCTTGAGATTGTTGGTAATATGAGACAGGAGGTCCAAGAGCTGTGGGTCAATAGAGGAATGCCCCAGGCCATTTAAGAGTGGACTGAAACATTTACAAAAGACAGAAGGTGGTGGTAAGGCTCTTAATTGAGATGATGATACCCTCTTAATTGAGATTTAAGGACAAGGTCTGGACCAAGGCTCCTCTGCAGCTGAACGCTCTAAGCATAGGTGCAGGTCCTCGCAAAAGTGTATTTTCACAGATCTCTTCTATGCCAGAAACACAACAGGAGGTTTTATTATTTTTCCTAAACTGCTCAGAAAAGGGCTCTTGGGTAGTCAGAAGCTACTCTCTAGAGTTTGAGATTAGTGATGCTCTGGCTTGGGCTGAAGTTCTTAAGGTGCATTTCTACAGCTGGAGCAACACCTTTGCAACCAAGCATCATGAGTGACTTCGAAATCTGTGGCTTTTCTGCTATGTTCACTTCCATTTTCTGCCCAGTGGACTCTTACCCAAAATGAAAATCAGAAAAGTAAAGAGCCACCCTTTTGTGCACAACCAGGTAATTTTGGGGAGGGCTAGGAAAGGAAGTTAGGGCAGTCACATAGTTAGAAATTACAATGACTCAAAACAATGAAGAACAGAAGGGCTGCTAAACAGCTGGTGCTATAATCAAGCCAGGGATTGCTAAATATGAGTAAGAACTGCACAAATTAACCAAAGAGCACAGCTGTTGGAACCATTTCCACCAACCACTCAGCCTTGCACATTAACCATGCCGACCACACTTAGCTTGTAACTGCAACTACAGTCCCAAAGCGTGCTGGACTCAAGGAGAAGTAGGCTGAGTGGTGACCTGTGCAAAACTGCTGTGCCACGTATCGTACCACCTGCAAACACCTTACTTATGGGACATATATGCTAAAGGGATCCACAAAGGATGAGAGCAAAGATCTTGCATACCACAGTGATGAAAGATGGGTAAAACAGGAAGGCCTGGGCAGCATGCCGAGTTTTACTTATGTGACTAGAAGGGTTTTTTTTTAATGGTTTAACTGAACTACTGTAAAGACATATTGTAGAGCTGCTGCTTGAGGACTGTTTTATTCTGATTTCAATGAAAATAGCTAGGAGAAAGTAAGCTACTTTCAGGGCAAAATAAGAACATCCACACAGGATCTGCATGTCTTCCAGTCTAGCACAGAAGGTGGAAGGATTCCTTTTTTAAAGTTCAGATAAATTCCAAATTAACAATCTCATGTTAAAAAACATATATGGATAAGCTCTAGGCTACAACAACGCCGTTGCTGCATAGCACACGCCAGTGTTCTCAGTTCAAATTCACACATGTTAAAGGACATCATGAGAGCCCATAGCAGGCGGAGTGGTGAGAGGCCACAGTCTCTATCTGACACACTGTGGCCCATTTATATAGTAAAAATTCAAGCAAGTATCTATGGACAAATGATACATTTCCTTTAGAGAAAATCAACAAGCTCCATGCTTACAGAAATTTAGCACATACCATATAAAAATGCTGTCAGCAACACAAATCATTCCTGAAAATAAAGTTTTCCATAAAACTAGACAGTGACTTATCTACTACCATACAGTATTGATAAGGTGAAATGTACTGAGACATCATAACATAAAATCTGCAACAAGAAAAATATTCACTACAGAATCACCTTCCACTACTCCTGCTAATAACTTCTCAATTTGATCATATCACATCAAATTCAGCTCAACTGATTTAATGTGGCAAGACTTACACCACAGTACTGTATACAGTGAGGAGCCATAGCAATATTTGGAGCAAGCCTCTGTGGAGTATTTGATACAATTTGTAATCAATAACTAGTGTTTACCACACTGCTAATCAGAAGGAAAACAAAAGAGGGGAACTATTTAAACTTCTCATTCAAGTATTTGTGGTCTCTTTGTTGTGTCATAACAACAGTTGGACACTTATGCCTCAAAAACATTTTCTTTCTGATAGAAAAGGGAAAGGATTGAAAGTGCTGATTTTGTACTAAAAAATCCTAGGTGAAAGAAAAAAACATAAAAACACCAATCAGCTTGGTTCTAATAAAAGTAATATATATTTATTAAATGACTTACTTATCCTGTCTCTCATTTGCCTGCCGCCAGTGAGTCTGCTCCTTTCTCCAACGCAGGTTTTCATTTAGCCCTGCTGATCTGTCATTCCCTAAAAGTGCAACATATATCAGTGAGATTAAAGTGGAAGAGGACACCTGAAGTCTGATAGCTCACAGAAAGGAGATACATGTCTGTAGCAGTCTGTCAGAACTAAAACAATTCCATTTCATAGCCCAAGGGCTCTAGTAAAAGGACAAGACCCCATAATTTTTTTCATCTAGAATTTTTAGAACATTAGCTTCCTTACAGATGTTTTCAATGACCAAAACACAAATTATTCCATTTATTACATGAAACAGCCTTTTTTGCTATGAACAATTCGTTCTTACTGATAGTTTCAACACCATTTCTTGGCTCTTGATTAGACAGCAGCACAATTTCTCAGAAGGTTTTAAACCTTCTTAGCTGGACTAAGATGCACCTTGGCCTAAGATACACCTTGGATAGCTGAAAGATAATAATATTTTTATCCACAGCAAAACCAAGAAAGGTCTGCAAGGGACAGGACTGTGGGTGAAAAGTACAAGGATGAAAACAGGGAGTCTGCATAAAATACAACAAACTCATTTATGTCTACAACCTCTTGAGATCCTCTCAAAAGACATGGAGGGAGAGGGGTATGAAGTACCAGCTGGTGTTCTGCAGCGCTTCATCATTTCTCCTCTGGCTCCTTCACCTCTCAGCAAAGCCTCTTCTAATCGGGCCTTAACGTCTCGTGACTTCTGGAGTGCTTGGGTGCTAACTTTATCTGAGCTTTGCTTGCCCTGAAAGTAAAGTCAAAGCAATCAACACCAATGCCTCCATCTTTGGACCTGAGTCCAAATTACATCTTCAGAACCAGACACAACAGGAGAGACCTGTAAATGGGGCAGAAGGCAATGAATATGATTGACTAACATAAAAAGGCTAATTAAATGATGCAGATGAGCAAAGAGGTAATATATGTACTGCTAATAAATACAAATATGTAGCTCAGTGCTAGAGAGAGAGAAATTAAAGTTCAGAGAAAAGGTTATTTGATCCACTTCAGACAGACCCTATCAGAGAGAGGAGTCCTGATGTCCAGTCCCAGCTCTTAACTAAAGGACCATCTACCACAACCTCACTTTGAAATGAGTAGAGTGTAAGAAGAACAGCTCCAGTACTTATGGGAGCTGCTAATATAACGCCCACCAAAAATAGCCCTCAAATCTCCAGGAAAAGGAAAATAAAAAAAAAAAAAACATTTAAGCCAACTTCATAGGGCTTCCTCAAAAGTTTTGCCTGTATTCTGCTTGAAGGCTACCATCAGTTATTTTATCTGAATTAATTTGTTCATTTGTAGCATAGATTAGACAAGAGCTAATTTAAGAATTGTCAATAACAACTTTTCTCTGGAGAGCTGGAAGATAAGGAAAAAAAAAAGAAACCAAAACAGGACAGCAAAATTAAGCCATGTTTCACCTACCTTATACTCAAAGCATGAGACACAAATGAAGAGGAGGTCTAAAATCCTGTTCAACTGCATGGATGGAAGGTCTGCAATCCATTTCTGTATTAGATTCTGATCAGCATTCTTCATGATCCAGAGGAAACAGATCAAAAGGTTGCGAGTAGTATCAGGACCTAACATGGCACTCTGTCTGTAAGGCTAGGAGCAGATAAAGTAAATGTCAGTTGAAAGAAGAAAAAGAAAAGGGAGGTAATTCAGGTGAAGTAATATTATTTAAATTTCAGTGAAATAAAATCTCAGGATTTGACTTCAGTAAGTTTAACCGCTACCAGGTAATATTGATTATATTTTTTTAATATATTTGCGTGTAACTGGTGACAGGACCAGTTGTATGCATGTCAAAGACAGAAAGAAGCACAAGAGCATTGTTTGCTACAAGCTTGTATTTTAATTTTCTTAGAATAACATAGAAAAAAGATTCTACAGCTGTTTGGTCCCCTCTTACCATGCAGTTGTGCCAGCCAAATTGTACAGAAGATAAAAACAACCATGAAGAAAGAGATAGAGAAAGAAAAAAAGGATCTTGAGTCCTAGATCCATGGATTCAGATGAGACTGGGGCTGGGAGGCAGTGGGAGAGTCGTAGTGGCATTTGCTAATCTGGAAATAAGTCTAGGTTGGGTGTGAGAAAAAATGGAACTACTTACCGTGGAGGAGTAATTAAATGACTAGAAGAGAAGAGAAAGAGATAACAGGAGGAATATGAGGCATTCTTTGGGGCTGGAGGAAACAAGAATGCCATTTCTCATGACTGTAGTTATTAACCACAAGAAAGCATAAAAGGAGAAAACCAAGAAACAGAAAACAGATATAAGAAAGGAGATTGGCAGAGCACTGGACATACCAGGGACAGCAGAGATACTCCAGAGCTCCTGAGGTTGAACTGATTCCCTGCAATGGCAAGGGCCACATTTTGATTGATTGCACCCGCAGACTCTTGTTCTTCTTCTGGGTTTCCTGTGCGTCCCTTTCCAGTGCGGGTATCTGAAACTAGATTTGAAACATCCCATTGGAACTTCAGGAGCAATCCAGTCGTTGCCACTCACATGTCACAGTCTTCTATTGGGCTGTAACCGAACAAAACAACTGGCACCTCTGACCCTGAGACTGTCTGGCTGATGTACCAAGCAGTGAAAGAGGTACAGCATTAGCAAGACAGATTGCAGCCATCTGCAAAGGCTGCCAAATCGTTCAAATAAACACAGGGAAAGGATATGTGTCCAATAAGCTCCAGGTGTTCAGAGAAGCTAAATTAAAAGCAAACGCAGTAGCAAACATGAGGTTGTCTCTGAAGTTCAAAGCTAAGCGAGCACTTCGTTAAGACTTGGAACAATCCAGTTCCAGTTCGTTTCAGGCACAAAAGCCATACATGGGTTTAGTGATATTCAACAAATTATGTAACTCTGCTAACAGCTGACAGCTATTGCTGCCTGCTGGCCAAAGAACAAGTTTAATTTCAGGCATCTAGATGCTTCTATTCCCTGCTAGTTCTTGACATAACTTTCAGCAGTTATTTATACCTAAGTTTTGTATAAATCTCCTCTGATTCTACATGTCCATTTTGTGTTTTGCAAGTCCTGTTCTTCAAAGAAGCTGAATGACTAGCCAGTTCCACTGTGTCCAGAACAAGGTCAACAGCTCCTTGTGACAGATACTCAAAAAGAAAGACATTCTAAAACCTAGTCATACTAGTACACCTAGGCTTCCTCATAATGTCTCCTTCTCATCTGCTGTATAAGGATAATACTTAGATTAGAAGAATGGAGTGAGATCTGATTAGCCAATGTATTAGACTGAAAGTGCTAAATAATGCTTTCATAGTATTAAGTTTTTTGTCCAGATGTCTAAACACAAAATATTTTCAGAACCAGTGACAAAAGTATATTCTTCAAAGATTATACTTTTTTTTTAATAGCTTTTATTTTATTTATGGCAGTGAAATGTAGTTTTCCAAGTGGCAAAGATCTACTGTCTTACAATAAAATGCAAACCAGCTACTTTCAGCAGTATTATATGAACAATTATATTATCATATGAACAATTATATTATTATATGATGTGGCAAAATGCAAGGAAATAGCTTACATAAAGTTGTTTTAAAAGGCTTGATGATGTAGAGCGAAGTTTATAGTTATAAGAGATAATAATTTTTTTTTCCTGTGTGATTATTACATTTTCCTGAGATTAATTTTGGTATCATGTTAATATCACTAAAAAGCAAAAGAAAAAGATAAAAAGAATATGATCTAATTTATTTAATTGTGATGTAGCATGATGACAGTACCATTCTTGTTTCCTTCCCTACTGTCTGTTACACCTATCTATATATCAATATTTCTTGCAGATCTTGTAGACTTTATTTGCAGGATCATAATATTCACACTAAAAGATAGGCAGAATTATTACAGATACATCTCTGGTCTATCATTTGCTCATAAAGTGAAGACATTTTAAGTTTTTCCTGTCTTTAAAAATCCAATTTACTTCTAAGTAAAGAAATATTCAACCTTACTAGATTGTGGGGAATTTCTGCACTTAGTGTATTGTTTTATGCTTGAGAGATTGCTTAGACAAGTCATTTTAAGAAGGTGAAAAATACAAATGGAAAAAGGTCTTACTTGTAAAATCATGGAGTTGTGGCAGTGAATCCAAAATGATACCAACCAAAGGGAGGTAGAGAGATGCAATTTTAATCTTCACCTCTTTTTTTGAGCAACGTGGGTCTAGGTCATGGGAACTCAGCAGGCTAAGGATAGCATTGACAGCTTTTCTTTGCACCTTGCTAATCCTGTTAAAACAAAAACCATCCATAAGCTCCAGTAATGGGTCATGCACAAATTATTTATAAATCAAAGATTTAAGAAAAAAAATGGAGGCGAAAGAAACAAATTAAAACACCAATATTCATTAGATAATCTCTTCCATTCTAAGCAGAGACTCATACTCCCTCCAAAAGATAGCTATCTTAATCTCCAAGCCACTCCACCACAATCAAAGAGCATCTAAATCTTTCAAACTTCCCATTAAAATTCAATACAGTGAAGAGAGATGTTTAAAGAAAAGCATCAGGCTTTGGCAAAAGTTTAGTTAAACTCTTAAGCTTAGACAACGGCAGAGGTCTTTTAGAGAGAAGAGCAACTGAAATTTTAAGTTGTGTCCTCAATTTGTGTATTTAGGCAACACTACCAGAACAAATAATATATTTTTATTCACTGGGACCAACATACTGCAGATAAAACAATGACTGGGTTGTTGCTACATTACAGAGTACATCACTGAAAAGAGCAGGGGAAACGGGGCTGTGCTGGAATTAAATTATGACCTTGCCAAAAGTAATAGTATGACTCAATCCCATTTTAAAATCTGCAAATTGGGATACTCACCCCTCGCTGTCTGCATCCAGTGCTGCTGCCAATTCAGTGAAAACTAAGCCACTTAGAAAGTGCTGCTGACGGTATTCAGCTGATAGGTCAAACATACCAGCGATTTTCTGGTCCTGGAAACTGGAGCAGGAGCTAGAGTTCTGCAGAAGTATTTTAGAAGTGTTAAAGAATGATCACTGAAATCAATGCTTCTTAAAGAGGCTGTAATCACAGTTTATGTAGCTAACAAAAAACCTCTACCAGAGCAAAAGCACAGACTTTGAAACAAGGTTGGGCATCTTGGAGGAAAACATCTGAGAGCGAAATAAAAAAGATCTAGTTTCAAACGAGTTGCTTGCTAGGATGCAATCTCAGCCTTTCCATTCTATGCAAGCAACTTATTTGACATTTTTTGAGATGTAAAATTCCTACCCTGTACTCATTAGTTTGGACAGGACACAAAGTCAGAATTTTTGCCCTGTTTGTCTTTAAATTGCTCTTACTGTTGCAGAGCAGCCATCAGGCATCACGCAGCAATAAGCTGCCCCTGTATTCAGAGGGACCTTCGTGTGAGAAGCTCTGCACTGTGCCTTCTTCAGCATCCATTATGTCTAGTAAGAAAGTAAGGTCAGCAAAGACATGCAAACTGTGTTTCCTTTCACCCTGGCAATCCTTGGCTGAGCTTGCTGGCAGCTGGCATAATTTAGAGCAGCCTTCAAACTGCTGTAACTTATGACTATGACTGATATACAGCCAGCTCAGGAATAGAAAGTTGCTGCTGTATATGTGTTGTGAACTTCTTAGCTTCTCCAATCATAGGTCTGTGCCACAGGTCACCTGGAATGTTTTTGTCCCCTGATCGGGTGAGCATAAGTCTTAGACTCTACTCCCCAGTGCATCTATTGGGGTTTATGAGTCCAAATTTTGCTTTTAATTTATATTCTTCAACAGTCTCTCCCAATATTTCTGTCAGTCACCTGGGAATAGTCCCAGAAAACAAACACATGAAGCAGCAGTATACCACACTGTGGCAGCTCTCTTCTAGCATATTGAATCAAATGAAACTCATGTCTGTGAGCAGCCCTGTATTTTGGATCCATGTACTTAAGCCCAATCTCCTTTCAATCTCAAGCAGAGAGGCATTTGCTGTACTATGTTTGTGTGGAATACTGTGCACCCAGTTAAGAGAACTTGGCTTCTCTCCGAGAATTCAAAAAGATTTATTCACAAGGCCACATTTCTTACTGAAAATCTAACACTAGCTGGGCAGCGCTCCTGCAGACAGATCAAAATTACTGCAAGGGTGGTCAGCTAATGTATTAAATCATCCAGGGGCCACAAAAACCTTATTGATTTGTGTAGGTTGCACTTCACAGGTTACTCCTAAAGGAGAAAAAGAGTTGATGATGTTGCTTGAACGAAAGAATGATTAAACCGGTGTCTGCCCAGCTCTGACTTACTACAACTAGTAGGAAGAGCTATGCTGATTTCTTTTTTCCCCATAAGCAGAAGGGTCCCGTTGCTATTTCTCTGGCATCCAGGATTAGCATAAAGCAAAACTATTGGGAAATCCTGACTCTAAGGACTTCATGCTTTGCTTTTAAAACTGGGAAAAACTTCAATAAAATATTATTTACTGTTACTCACTTGTCAGAGCCCTCAACATATGAGATGTAGCACAACTTAGCATCCAACCAGTTCTTTGGCAATGACATTTGAAAAAGAAGCTGTGAATGTGAACTACTTTGTTATTCAGAGTGCTTTTGTACCTTCCAGCATTTTTTGCTTCAGTTCCATTCCCCTTCTTCCAAGGGCTATGGCTATCATGGGGTACTGCACTGAAATGCTTTATCCCAGTCCTGACCTCTGCAAGACCACTGAGGTGGAAAAGAGGCAGGCTAGCAGCCCTAGCTAGAGGGTTTGCCCCATGGTAAAAGCGAAATACCACCTAAGTAGAATGAAGAGGAGAAGAGCACAAGACTGGCAAATGAGCGTGTGGTGTGCCAGACAACAATTTCTTTATTTTATCTGTTTGTGAACTCCATGCCTAGGAAGACAAATGAGAGGTCCTAACATTCAGGAAATCTAGAGCTGTCTCAGTACCAGGCCAAGTCTGGAAAAATGTGCACGTACTGGGAATGACATCCTGAGAGAAATGAGAAGCGATGAGGAAAGGCATTCACAAAAATTGTGTGGAGACGTCTACTCAGGATACCTGAGTGTTTTCACACACAAAAATATTAAAATTCAAATAAAAGCGAAAACACCGTCCAGAAAACACAGAGAAATCACTGGCAAAGTCATAGCATCATCTGTATCACTAGGGTTGGGTAGAATCCAGAACAAATAATGCTGCCATTTGAAATGGAATGTATGATACTCCTGCTCTGAACAACACTAAGGCTCAACAGAAATCCGTGATTTCAGGATATTGAAAATTGCAGTATTTTGGCCACTGACTTACACAGTGGTGGCATCTACATCCATTTAGAGAACAAGAAGCTCGGCTAGAAGGCAAATCCACAGAAAGTTTGCTGTGCACTGCTGCATGTCATAATTCTCCAAAATAGATACTGAAATACATATTTATGGTTGTGATGTATGGGACACAGGTGTGAATGAGCCTTCAGAGCCATGTTCCTTTCAGACCTTGTACGTCTACCTTAACAGTCAATTTCTGTTTGCATGTTTCTAGAGGGGCACATACCCGTGTCATGTTAAGCTTCAACCAGTGTAGATGTAGTTTAGCAGTAGCACTCCTTTAGCCTTTATTCTTCTGCTCTTTTTCTTTGAAATGGGAAGTTCTTCTTCCTGGCTAATTCTAACCTAAGTTATCTGAATACAGAGCAACATCAGTCTTTCTCTACATGTGTGCTTCATGTGGCGTTCCTGCAATATTGTCTAATAGATGCCTACCTGGGAGGACAAGGAGGGGGAGGGGGATGCTGGAGCAGATGCTGAGGTCATGAAGAAGAGGTTCAGATTGAGGTAATGCTCATGGCTGCACAGAATTCTCAGGAACTCCAGTCTCATGGAAATCAGGGTGGGAAGTGCATTCAGCTTGTTTGAGAGCTACAAAAACAAACCAAAAGTGTCATGTGAATGGTGTGCACTAATTAAATTACCATGCAGTGAAATATCCTAGTTCCTGAAACAGAAATAGACAAATACCCTAGCATACACTAAAATGCTCACTGGTTCCCTGTACCTAATTAGTTTTCACCCATTAGCTGCTCTTTGTTTGGCAGTGGTGGTGTCTCTTTCCTCCCTCCCCTGATGACTTACCAGCTTCCCAAGAGACAATCAATTAGACAATCAATTGTTTTTTTTTTTTCCCTCGCAAAAGAAAAATATAAAATACTTTTTCCCTTTTGCATACACAAAGATTAAAATCAAACAAGATTCTGATGAGTGTGTGGCAAACTCAAAAAAGTTCTGCTAGGGAGCACAGAGCATAAGTGGTCTTGGCACTTCCCTTCATATCAACAATGACATCAGTGGAGTATTGCACGTACTATAGGAAACTGGGGTGGTAGTCACCTTTTGTTCTCCTACCTACCATCAGCTGACAGAGGGCCTTCCTTTGGCAGAAAAACTACAGCAGGTATATCATGTCACAAAACAGAAGGAAAATGTTCCCCTTCAAATAGAACAAATAATTTTGTGACAACATCCTGCATCATAATTTACCTTTAATTTTGTGAGGCTTGTAAAGCAAGAAGACAGAGATGGATCATTTTGATTGAACCCTTCAAATCTAATTATTGTCCATCACAGCAGTGCACTGGAAGAGTCAGAGACCAAAAGCTGCTCCGTATGACCTGCAGACCCTGCTGCTAGGGGATGTAAAAAAGTAAGGAAAGAAAAGTGGCTCCATGGATGCTCTGCAGCAGTGCAAGGTATGACATTTCTAAAAGAGTCTTAACCTCCACTCAATTTTTTTTTGCAGATCACAAATCAAAAGAGGTTCAAAGTCTCTGCGTATGCAGTAGGAAATAGGAAATCTACCTGGTCCTTTAACACAACTCAGAGGATCTTAATGGATAAATGAATCAAACAGAAAAGAACACTGGACTGGCCATATACCAAATGCAATCCCAATCATGCATGGTGCCTACCTGATTACAGTAATGTTTGATGAGATTAAACACAAATCCTCGGTCCATTAAAGAAAGAAGATCATACAAGAAAAATGCCAGGCTGATATTAATTTTTTCTGCTTGCTCACTTTCCTTCAAAAAAAAAAGGAAAAAAAGAAGAATTACAGTTATGATGTATAAAGCTTATATAAAGATGTAAGACTTTTTTTTTTTTTAATTGAACTTTTAACATTAGAGAATGCTGGTTTTAAGTACTTAAAATACTGTTTTAAAATATTAATAAAAATCTGCACTGGCTCCGCTGGTGGAATGCCAAGTATTTTGTTTAGATGTTTTAAATGTAAAACTGATAGTAAAGAAATACTGGTAAGACAAATCTGTGGGTTTTACCATTTAGCAGCTAAGCTCTTGCATGCTTAGAATTGGTCTGATTAGCAGACATATGCAGCCCCCAAGTAAAAATCAAAAATAACTTCATGTACCCTCTAAAATAAGGCTACACCTACTTCAAATATACCAATTTAAATAATAAAATCTTAGTAGCATATGTAGTTCACCAATAGGAATTTGTGGAGGTGCCTGAGGGATCTGCACACATTTAATGCTCAGAGCCCTCAGGTGCGTTCACTCAAGACTGACAGAGAAGATGACTGAGAAAAATGCTGCCCCTACTTGTGTCTCTGACTAGTGAGAACAGATGTGCAGGGTGGTTACTATTTATTTTTTTTCATTTTGCAACCTTTTTGTTGCTATTCAGGAACATATATATATATTTTCTACGGTTTGGAATTTACACAACAAAACATTTTTCTACTGTGAAGAGAAAATGCTCGCTGCCTTACTGGGTAGGCTAAAATACGCCAGACATATCACTGCAGAATTCCAGGGCAATCTGACATGTTCAACCATGTATTGAAACATACATTATTACTGCTTGGATTTAAAAATCAGACACACATTACCTGCTGCTGTTCTGTACAACTAACCAATGGCCCTAATTCTGCAAACACTGCAGTGGGATTTTCACACATAATCAGGTTCTATACACTCACTCTATCAAAATCAAATTGAATTAACAGCCCATAAAACCCTGTGTATTTCTTGTGAGGAAGCCATAAAATACTAATATCTTGGCAAAACCCGCAGTTCCGTTAAAGCATTTTTAATGTAACAAAATTTTATTACACAACGTATTTAAAATAAAAAGTCACTGATACCTTAAGCAAACATTTATGTGGAAATTACTTCTCTGCATGTGGCTATCATGGAAGCACACCAAAGGACTGAGCAAAGGATAAAGCTTAAGGAACAACTTCTTGGTGGACAGCGACAACCACTTCTGCCATTCTCTGCCCTCAGTTGTCTGGCCCCTTCCCCGTTTCTGCTCCTCAACAGAACAGCAGGGCACACATGGAGAAGCTGATCAGAAATTGAGCTGCTTGAAAATTGACCCAGCAGGCCACCTCTCCAGCCTGATCTGCCCTGCGGCAGAGCACACAAGGCTAGAACAGTGCATTTGGCAGCTCCGGGGCATGACAACAAGTCAGTTGAAATGACTGAACAAAAAACAGTCACCCAGTGCATATCTGTGGCCTTAATTTTGTCTGTTGGCCAGTGTGGAGTGATACCAGTGACGTAAGCTGATAGTACTAATGTTAAAGTATAAATAACATTTTGTAATGCTTTCAACTTTATAATCCCTTATACCAGGTGCAATTTGTTAAAATATACAGGAGAAAGAATTTAATGGGATTTAGGGCTTACTTCTTGTCTTTAATTTTCATGTGGCCAGCGCCTCTTTAAAGAGATCTGGAGCCAGATCTCTTGTGGCTGGATTTTGCAACAGTCAGGAAGAACACTGTCATCGTATTACATAGCCCACTGCTCTTAGAGAAGTCAAATGTGGAATAAAACACCATGCAGTTGAAACGAGGGTAAGAGGAAAGGAGGATAAAAGGAATAAGCCCCACTTGGGCTGCAGTTTGATGCCCTGGTTAACCTCACATAAAGCAGCACTGCCAATGAAAACGGGTGTCCAGCCTTTCCTGTCCATGGGAAAGGGGATTCCCTCCCTGCAACCAGTAGGTACACTGAGAAGCAGGCTGGGGAGCTGAGCTAAATAAAAATAAACTGTCTGCTAGGGGAGCACAAGGCTGCCCCTTACACAGCCACAACTCTCGCTTAAGGTCCATGTGAGAATACTGCCTCAGTTTTGGCCTAATTCTAGTGACACTGCTGAAGATGAAACAGGATTAAACACAGCTCAGTGTAACACAGGGTGAGTAGCAATGATCCATGGTGCTTATTTAATGTATTTACCTTCTGTGGTTTGACTAAAAGTGCAGCAATCTCTGATGTAACCACACTAACTATAGTAGTAATATCATCTTTGAAGCGATCGGAGAACCGGCTTCTTCGTGGGTTGTCTTGCTTCTCTATGTTGTGAACATACTGAGCCATACTCTTTATCTGCAAAGCAGAAAAAAAGATTTTAAAAGTGCCCAAACTGGAGGTAAAACTACCGCTTTAAGTTAGTCCATGGGAGTAAAATTCCCTACTTGTTTTTCCCTGAATGTAATTACTCTTCTTCTCAGAGCTGCTGTAATAAATCCTACCTGTACTGGAAATTACAACAGAGAGCCTAAAACCCAAATACGATAGACATCCTGCTCATGTTCACGCAGCTGGCTACTCTCAGGACCTGACATCAGGATCACCCTCCCCAGTCCCTTGCATCTGCAGCTCTGAAATGCTGCTGTTTGCAACTTTTGCCCTTCATGATGATAGACAAGAAGTGACAGTTACGGAATTAATTATTTTTTCTTGACCTGCTGTTGGGTTGCTTATATGCTGCCAGTGTGAATCAGTACGTTTTTTCCACTGACATCCATGACCTCAGGTCTCTCTGAAACTGTGAGTTTGTCACCAGCCTCTCTCATGTTGGTAACAAAGTGGAAAAGAAAGGAACAGGTATTCACAGGAAAGGAAGGGTTCCCTTTGATGTCTGTCTTTGAGCCTTCTGCAGGCTGTGGATCACTGTGCATGTAGTTCATGCAGGACTTTGCCATGATAGACTATTAGAGGGAAATGGGGGTGAATATGGAGAATTATAGAATAGTTTGGGTTGGAAGGGACCTTTAAAGGTCTACTAGTCCAATTCTTTAGTTGTACTTCCATTATTTGGGACCTCTTCTTTTCACACTGGGGTTGGATAACTGAAGAGATCACCACTCAACTAAATCTGTGCCTGGAGTATCTGCTACATTTCACAATTAACTTACTATAAAACACCATTGTCAAATCTTACCAGGAGCTCAAAGAAGAACCAAGCATACTTGAAGACAGATTCTCTCACCATACCCGTGCTGACCACCATCTGCAGTGCCAGTTCCTCATGGAAATGCTAGATAATAAGCAGAGAGTGTTGGGAAATGGCTTTTCAATGAACTCATCATCCAGTTTCAACATCCTCCCTCTTCCCCGTGGGAAACTTCCCCATACTGGAGACTCAGCAGCTGGATAGGGATGTGTGGACATCCCTATAGAATGAGAAGGTAGATTTGACTAAAGTTATGTATAAGGAGTATCAGTGGCAAACAGACTTTGGGACCCATTTTTCTGTGGATCCAGAACCCTGGATAACTGAACTGGGAAATGTCTTTGGTCTATCCTCAGGCCACGGGCTGTGTGCATGATGGGGAGCAGTCACATTCCCCACTCCCCCCTAAACATTTCCATTTAGCATATCCATGTGTTTTGAGAGAAGGGAGAAGTAAGATCATCTCTGTGGTGGGAAAGAAAGAGCTTGTACAGAGGTTTGTAGTTGGAGACAATACTCTTTGAAGTGAGATCTGACCATAAGACACTCAATCCCAATGATATAAACTTTCAGGAAACTCAAATCTGGACTAAAAATTTATTGCAATGTCTTGGTTCTATTTCTGACCCAAACAACAAAACTAATGAGATTCCTAAGCATATTTACATTGGAAGGACATATGAATCCATCCAATATTCAGGCTGGGTGTAAACCTCTATGCATTTTGGCAGAAATCAAACCACTGAACAGGAGTAAGAAAGGAGAGTTTCCTAACTGTAACTCAGAACTGCTCATTGAATGTTTTTTTCCCTGCTTCTTCATTCAAAGCTACTGTAGCTGATCAATGCCAAACACAAGATACAGCTCTAGAAAAATTATCTATGATATGGTGATATGGTATTTCCTATATTGTTAAAAATAGGGAATACATACTCAAGATAGGAAGGAATTTCTTGGTTCTAAAAGCTACAACAAGGGAGAAAGAAAAACATTCTTTACAGAAGAAACAGCAACACCTGTGAATGCAGTTTACTGCAACATGTAAAGGCAGGTACCCAAGGGTAAACAGCAGTGGAAAAAGACAGAGGCCCTACACCTTGAGAAAGAGAGCAAAGGGAAGATCAGGCAGGCTGCTACTTGTCTAAATCTGTCCTGGAAAAACAAGCTAAAGACTCTGCAGCAGAAGCAGAAAAGTTGGGGTAATATTTACCCACTGATTCAATATTCCATCACAAACTCTGTGTTCGATAAAACTCATTATTTTGCTTTCTCTCTCCTCTCTCCCCATTTAGAAGCACTAATTACCACCACTGCCTCAGGAGGCTCCAGGCTCCGTTAATGCATGCCCTCACACTTAGTGGTACCTTTTTATTGGATGGTCTTGGGTTTGCACAAATGCCTGGCATGTCATTTGTTCCTTCAACGTAGAAAGACATCCGACTGGAGCTGTGATCTATAGGCTGGAGGACATAGTCAGAAGTAAGTTGATATATAACTTAAGCTAATTAACACAAAGGAAATCATCAGCGGCGATGGTTCTGGAGGGTATGCACAGAGGTCCACTTAAACAGCTCTTCTCTTTCCTTCTCCCCATCCCTCTTCCCAGTGGAGGCCAAAGACCCTTTCGGACGCAGCAGCCGCAGGAGCGTCCAAATGCCAACACTGCCCTCACGTGCCCAATTTCAGCACTGCAGCTGTATTTTGGAAGCGGTACAAGTCACCTTCTCAAGGATACCTGTCCTTTAAGTTTATCCAGTGGCTTTACATCAGAAATTAACTATCATCTTGGAGTCTTCCTTCCATTTAAGGTAATGCAAATTTAAAAGGCAGTGATATGGTAGTAGCCAGTTGTAAATTTCTATATTTATCAATGTGGTGAAGCTGTAGTATCAAACATTTTAATTCTGTATTAATTTGGAAAAAAATCCTTGAACTGTGTTTTTTTAGGACACAGTAAATTAGAGTAAAATTCATGAAGCAATTAAGCCCAAATCTACATTATTAAAAATTGTTGTGGATTAATATGTATGCCCATATAAACAAATCAAATAGATTGGCAAAGCTTGCACATCTTACTTGCTACCGTTCAATTTGCTCAGGACAAGCACTCATTTACTTTAACTGCAGAGGCATGTGATCATTCAATGGAGAACAGAATTCAAAATGTTTCTGGAAATAACCTGCTTGAGAAGCAGTATTTTACACATGTAACACTCAAAGAAAAGGGAGGGAAGATATGGTTCATTGCTCAGCAGACACGCTGTTGTGGAGCTCTGCCAGAGTTACAGCTGGGAACAGGCTCCTTGTATAGGGGAAAAATCCTGCTTTCCCGCTTCTGCTGAATGGGGAACTCTAGATTTTGGCTTCCCTAGAGAGTTGAGCACAGCCATTCTCATAAAACTCTGAGATAAGCCTGGGATGCTGTAGACCAGCAAGCACCAGGTGCCAATCAGGGAAGCAAAATCCTGCTTCTTAGCTGTCATCGTCCTCTCTATTCTGCAAGCTATTGGTGGCATTCGTAGTTGTGGATGAGAAAAACAGAAGTTTGTGTTTCACTTTGTGGTTGATTTAAGTATCTGGAAAGACCCACTTAAAAAATAGGCACATGGCATCTGTGCTATAACCGATACAAAATCATGGGGCTGCTGTCATATAAATTGCCTATTTTTTTTTTTAATAGGATACTATTTAGCACCAAACAGGCTCTGTGATTTAAAAAAAAAGAGATAAAAGAACCAAGAATAAATTATCAGTGCATTTTAGGAAAACTAATTCCCTTCCAAGGACTCTTCCACCCCTTTCAGAAACTAGATCATTCCCAGTGTAACCAACCGTAGTCTTTTGTTACATTATCTCTGTGCAACATTGGAGCAGCCCATGTCACCACATGTCAAGAAAACCTAAATGTCAGGAAGAACAGGACAGTGAGTCCTGTCAAAAAAAAAGCAAATCCCTTGGTGGAGTGTCTAAGCCTAAAACAAGAGACGGAGTTCATGCCTCTTGGGTCTCCTCACTGATAAGAAACATCAGAATTAAGCAACAGGATTTCACATGTGCCCGTGCCAATTCATATAAACAGCAAATGGTTCTGGTGATACATACTGTGCACTTACATGAAGCAAATCCAGCCCTCAAAGAACAAATCTTATTAGATTTTGACCCATACAATCCTCCAGGTATTTGACTTTGTTCTCTTACCTTGGATGACATGATGTTTTTGACTTCCTCATCAGTAGCAGTTGATGTAACAGTGATGTCAGGATTGCTGCAGCTTATAACTCGGCTCTGCAGGAGTTTACTCCCAACAGACATTGCGGAAGTGCGTCCAAATGTGTAATAACGAGACTCTGTCAAAACGGCACTGCTGCCCGCACCTGCCCATAGGGAGATGTTTGAACTAAGACTAAAGGACATACATACGAGACAAACATGAGATTCAAGCCAGCTTTGCTCAGTGCTGTTATAGCATCAGCATCTTGAATAGCATAAAGCTTCTGAAAATCTCACCATTAACTTCTTTATTAACAAACTACATAGGTCAACAGCTTACAGGGTGATTGCACAAGCAGTTACAAAAGATTAAGAGGGCTACCTGAGCAGCAGCACTATCACAATATCTCTTTCTTTTTCCCATCAGCTCTTTTTAATTTGCTGTAGATTAAGACAACATTCACAGGCCTAAATACAAAATATCACCCTTCAGCACATAACATTTAATATCACGTTCAAAGCATCCAAGGAAGCAGGCAGCACTGTCAGCAGGAATTTCACTAAATGATTACTTAGTTTTCAGCTTCCCCATGGACCTTATTTTTCCAATAAAGAATTTCCAAGTGTAGGCCAGCTCAGAGATTCTAGCACATCCTAACATCAGTTTAAATGTCCCTCAAGGGGGATTTAAATTAATATTTGAAAGAAAAAAGGGCCTACATATCTTCAGCTCCCACAGTACAGCTGCTTAGTGCTAAGTCAGTTAATACATAGCAATTGATCAAACGAATCCTATAGGCTTTAGGGAGTGCAGCAGAATGACAGAATGGTTGAGGCTGGAAGGGACCTTCAGAGGTCATCTGGTCCAACTGCCCTGCTCAAGCAGGGCCATACACAGCCAGCTGCCCAGGACCACATCCTGATGGCTTCTGAACGTCTCCAAGGTGAGAGACTCTGACACCTCTACGGGCAACCTGTGCCACTGCTTGGTCACCCTCACAGGAAAAAAAGTCTTCACTGATGTTCTGAGGGAACCATCTGTGTCTTACTTTGTGCCTACTGCCTCTGGTCCCGTCACTCTGCACCACTGGAAACAGCCTGGCTCTGTCTTCTTTGCACCCTCTCTTCAGGTCTTTGTATGCATTGAAGATCCTCCCTGAGCCTTCTCTTCTCCACGCTGAACAGTTCTAGATCTCTCAGCCTCAGAGGGGAGGTGCTCCAGTCCTCTCATCACCTGTGTCACTCTTGGCTGGTCTCTCTCCAGTATGTCCATGTCTCTCTTGTATTGAGTAGCCCAGAACTGGACACAGTACTCCGGATGTGGCCTCACCAGTCCTGAGTAGAGGAGAAGGATCACCTCCCTCAGCCTGCTGGCCAACAAACAGGATTTTATCCTCTGATGACATCCCTAATGCGATGGAGAAACTGGGAGAGCTTGGCCCTATGCCACTTGGTAGCAAGTTAGTTTGTACAGAAAGTAGTTTACTGATGTACAGGTCAGTAAGAAATTGGCATCTTAAGGCCATTTGCGGAGGTGATTGCCGAGCCGCCCTCGGCCATCTACCAGCTCTCCTGGTTATCTGGGGAGGTCCCGGAGGATTGGAGGCTTGCCAATGTGACTCCCATCTACAAGAAGGGCCGTAAGGAGGATCCGGGGAACTACAGGCCTGTCAGCCTGACCTCAGTACCCGGGAAAGTTATGGAGCAGATCATCTTGGGTGAGATC
>WHYT01014772.1:0-21136 GCA_009806455.1 Tetrax tetrax | reverse complement strand
CATCCCCCTGTATTCGGTGCTGGTGAGGCTGCACCTCGAGTATTGTGTTCAGTTTTGGGCCCCTCACTACAAGAAAGACATTGAAGCCCTGGAACGTGTCCAGAGAAGGGCAACAAAGCTGGTGAGAGGTCTGGAGCACAAGTCTTATGAGGAGTGGATGAGGGAGTTAGGATTGTTTAGTCTGGAGAAGAGGAGGCTCAGGGGAGACCTTATAGCTCTCTATAACTTCCTGAAGGCAGTTTGTGATGAGCAGGGGTTTGGCCTCTTCTGCCAGGCAACAAGCAGGACCTGAGGTAATGGCCACAAGTTGTACCAGAGGAGGTTTAGGTTGGATGTGAGGAAAAACTTTTTCTCACAAAGAGTGGTCAGGCACTGGAATGGCCTGCCCAGGGAGGTGGTGGAGTCGCCGTCCCTGGCAGTGTTCAAGAGGCGGCTTGATGAGGAGCTACAAGATATGGTTTAGTAGCTCTGGCACCAATGGTAGTGGGAAGACGGTTGGACTAGATGATCTCATAGGTCCCATCCAACCATATGATTCTATGATTTCAATTTCTGGAAGAAATTCCTCTAAAGAAAGGCCTCAGTTTAGGAGCTGTCTCTCATTTTCATCCTCATGAAGGTACAGCACTGCATATAGCTGTTGAGTTTTCTCACCTCAACCCTGCATCTTAAATGAATGACTGAGAGACAGAGATTATGTCTGTCCATGTTGCTCTTCGCAGTGCTGAGATCCCTGACCTTCCTCTGAGAAAAATGATATATCTGAACAGTGCTGTGCTTAAGTGGGATGCAGTCTGGGTCTGAGAAGTTGTGTTTGCTATTCTAGAGTCCAGTTCCCTAAGTCCTTCTCTCAGAAGCACCATGCTGAATAGCATGTATCAAGAAAAAATAATACTTCTGCAACTCTTGCAGCGTATTACCTGGTTTAACTACTTCTCTTTGAGGGTCTGGCAGACGAAATACATAGTAGACATAGGACGCCAGGAGGCAGTTCCTCCCATGCTGGTCTTTGCTCAGGTCTTTGCTGTTGTGGAGACTGTTCACTATTGCAACCACAGATTCAAAGGCAAACTGTGAGAAGTTGGCTGTGAAACAAAGGCAAGAATTAGTCTCAGCACTGAAGGGTACAGGTGAGGGTATTCTTTATACCAATAACAACTAATTCTACATGCTTTAATTCAGTACTTAACAAATTCAGAACTCTAGACAGCACTTACTATATCTGACCAGACTCAAGGTCTACATAGGCCAATAAGCACTCTTCAGTAGACCCAATCACTGCTACTCCCTCACTTCATGCTACATAAAAGCAGACTGTAACGGTTAATTACCATTTCTAGCAGCCTTCACATATTTCCTAGGAAATATCCACTTGAAGAACACTTAAGACTCGTTATTCTCCAGCTGACAGACAAATACAAGTTAGCAGCCTTTTCCACAAATATGACAGTGGATGACAAGTGTTGATAACCAAAATGAAACAGGAAATAAACTACACCAGTTTCCAAGTATTTCTCCCCTCCAGAGTGAACATACGTGATGGCCACCTGACAGCGTCAGTAACAGAAAAATCTGTGTGCATTACCATACCCTCTCTGTTTTTGTGTTCACCCAATTCTGTCTCAAGATATTTGGGCAGAGGATATGGTGCAGCCAGCAACCAGTGTCTGAAATACTCACATGTAGGGGAAAAAAGGAGAGAAGGCAGGAACTCCATTAAACCTGATTAAATTGTGCAGTGAAACTGTGTCTTGAGAAACGCAACTCTTTCTGAAGTGGACTACCCCAAATACTAAACGTGAGTCTGGATATTTAGCAATCATTTTCCCCACATCCATAGATTGATTGCACTACTACTCCAAGGCCATGCATCAGTAAATACCTGTCTGGCCAGCTATGACCATGGGCTGTACAGCCAGCTGGAAAAGTTTATCTAGTACCAAATGTAAAAACAAGACAAGAGGTTCAAGGCCTGAAGAATTCAAATAGATAAGGCTGAGTTTCAATTCATGTTCCAGTGTAGCCTCTGTAATCTTCTGGTCCATCAGTCGAATGGGGAATGTCACTTGACTTTCCAGAGAATGGCACAGAGTGAAGAACTTCTCCAGGTGATTGTCCTGCAAATACAGTGCACTCACAGTTAACGAAGTTGATATAGTTCAGTCTGCTGCTAGCTAAGCAAAGCTTGATTGTCCCACCTGATGAGATGAGAGAAAATATTTGCACTTTTATGGCTTACAGTGGTGACTAGCCCTAGAGAACAATTTGTAAAGCAGCTGTCACAACCTTTTGTTTATTCCTTTTCATCTGGCTCAAATTCAAACTCTGGTTAGATTTGATTAAAAGCAGGAAAGTTAAAGCCCTTACTAAAGTGAATGCTTCATTTAATGAAAATACTCTTCCCTCTCTCTGATAAAACTCTGTCGTGTCATAGGTCTACAGGCCCTCTGCCACCCACATGGAAGTTCCAGCTACATACAAGTTATGTGCCTTATGAGCATGCCCTACTTGTATTTAAAAAGCATGCTGCAAAGGAGTGATGGACCTGCTTCAGACACAGAGCCTCCAGTTGTTAGGACATAGCTACCAGTGTTAACTAGAACGGGACAACGGGTAGGAGATACTGTAAAGCAGAAACAAAATGAAGGTGCTCTGCCTCAAACTAGAATCCCAATAAGATGGGCAAAGCTCCAATTTCCTATCACATTTAAGTGGCCAGAATTGCGGAGTTCTCATTCAGCACTAAGATTGTGTCCCCACACCACATGACATTGATGGCTGAGCTGCCTAAAGCATTCTGGCAGTAAAACCCTACATGCGAGGAGGTGCTATGTTTCTGCAGATGTAGACACATTGTCTGAACTAGCCTTGCAGAACAGAAGGTGCAGACTGCAGAAACTGGCACCGTGCCCTGTCAGTGTCTTTCAGAAACAGCCTAAGGAGACCCTTGCTGAGCTGAATGGACACCAGGATCCTCATTGCTTGATGTGACTTGCTGCTGAGAGTGCTCATTTGTTTACTTGTATTGATGGATTTGATTTTGCCAAAGGATTTATTTCACCGAGGATATCAGGTTATTTCCGTAGCTGTTAGTTGTTCTTAAACTTGTATGGGCTTAAACATCTCAATTTCATGGAGAAATGGAGATCTGGACATCTGAATTCTCTTTGAAATGAAACTACAGCTGTGTGTTGCTTCTGAGGAATTACCTGAGTGTGAACAGATGAAACAGCTTGCACTTCAACACTGAAGACACCCTTGTGTCCTTCAACCCACTTAACAGGTGGTGTCTGAGATGGAACTTTCTGTGATGGAAAAGAAACATAGGAATCATCATCTTCCTTCTAATGGTCAAACAGAAAATCTGTTTACACAGGGGTATATAGGGTATTCACGCCATTGACTTAATTCAGTGCCATAGAGAGAACTACAGGTAGGCATCTTCTTGTTCTTGTAGACTACATAGAGAAGAAGTTGATGCATTGAACAGGAAAATCTGGAGCACTTCAGCTGAATGCCTAACACAGACAGTGCAAATATACATCTTCTGATGCAACAATATTTTTAAGGTTAGAAGTTTCCAATTAAAGCACTGCCAAAGGCACTCCATGGTGATGTGGTATAGTTTTACCCCTCTGGACAGTTCCCTACTCGCCATATTTACTCAGAAGACATAGTTTCCTGGACCAGTAGCAGAAATTCCATTTCTCCTCTCTCCCCGACATAGCCACAAAAAAAAAAAAAGAGCAAATCATCCTATTCAAGAAAGCAAATTATTGACTTGACTCCCTCTAGACAAATGTATCCCTGATTAGACAATCTACAAGGATTTGCTTGCATAACTAACTTTTAAAAACACAATATAACAATATAAAATAATAACACCAGTGACAATAATAACAGCAACATTTTTCTCCAGAGCTTTCCTCTTTTAAAGTACAGAAAGGAGGCATTGTCTACAGGCAGACAGCAACGTTTGTTTGTAAAACACTTACACTGTTCTTCTACATTAGGAAAATATTATCTTTTCATAATTGTATTTGTTACCTCAGGAGAGTGAATTGAATAGTGGCAAGGCAGCTTATCCAATGCAACAGGAAGACAATAATGTCCAGTTTGAAGACAATCATTTAAGAGAATTGGCAGCCACTGAAACAAATGAAGAGAAAACACAGCAATATTCATGACTATATATGATTAGGGCTATTTATCTAATTTGCTATGTACAGTCAACAAAACAACAAATGAGATATTGACCCAAGCTTCTCTGCTCTAACCCATTAAACAGTAATTTCTTTGCATTTTAAATTCCCTGATAGCCACAGTACGATAACGTACAAGACTGCTTTCCAAACCATCCTTTTTGAAGAAAACAAAGAGCTTTTAATATATGACATATTTTTCTACTAAATCCTATCAGACGGATTTAGTAGAGTTCATATTTTTATTTAAAAAATAATGTAGCTTGGATAGACTGATCCCTGGCTTTGAAGCAAATCAACAGAGTTAAAGTTTTGCTAAGGATAAATTGAACATCTTGGTCACGGTCACCATGAGGATTAAGGCCAGAATAACTCATCATAACTCATTTGGACACAGTTAGTTTTTCTCCTGTTCAGGTCTGAAAGAGGCTGTGCATCTGAATAGCACAGGGCAGAAATGCTTTATATTTAGGTGAACAGAAGCTTGAAAATTAGGTCCTCACCTCTGTTAAGTCTTGTTCCTGAACTACAAACTAATTTGCTTCTTACCAATCCCATTGACATTGGTGGGACTACATCTGTCCATAAAAGAAAGCCCATTTGAAAGGATTCTCCGTATTGGGATAATAAACAAATACAAACTTCTTAGTAGGAACACATGGAACGCACTTGTCTGGCCCCACAGCGCAATTGCTGACCATAGCACTAGGATGTTTTCAAGTATGAATTATTATAATAATCTCTGCTTTTGTCTTATTTTAAAATCTCTCCAGTTAAAAATATCAATTAATAAAGAAAAAGGTCAAAGAGATTATGCTACAATATGTATTTCTTAAGCTAAAACATGCTAGCCTCCACATGAAGATAATGAATGCAAGACAATTACATTTTACCTTCTAGATGCTCTCTGGTTTTTAATTTTGATGTGTGAAAAAGACACTTTAGAATATAAACAATATTTTATATAAAACATAATTGATAATATTATATTACTTGTTATCTCATGTATGAACATGTTAGATAACAGTAAGTAATTTTACTTGCTTAGGTTTTAGGGGTTTTTTTTTTGCAATAAATAGAATCTAATAGAATTAGGCGATACGCTATAAAGTATTGCTGTTGCAAACATTCAGATGTATACTTAACTTCAGTTGCATCAGGTGAATTAATCAACTTCAAAAGACACTTAACAATTCAAAATTATAGGACAAAGATGTAACATAGCACAGACTGCATCTAGTTTCCGTGAATTATCATTAAGACCTTCTACTGGTTTTGACGGAATATGTGACAAAATTCTTGAGAAGCAAAGAGTCTGTTTGCATGGGATGTAGAAACATATATACATACAGAGACACACTTGTATATCACATGGACTTACTGAATACCCAAGGAGGGTTTCCACTGATGCTCCTTGCTTTGGCTGGCAGCTGATGTGATAGAACGTGAACAATAGATGGTGTTTCTCTGTTAATTTTGCTGGCAACTTAATTTTCACTTCTTCATAAAAGTCAGGGGACCTGTTTTAAAACAAGTATGAGACTGAGCAGAAGCCAAATTTGCCAGTAGGCTTTTAGATGCTATGGTCATAAAAACTGTATAAATCCTCAGAACAGCCTCGGAGCAGAGTTAAACAAAGTACATATATACACAACTGTACTTATGAACTATCTACAGCTTGGAATTAGGAAGAGCACATGGTATCAGCTCGCACATTTCAGCTTTCATCCATCTCTATACTTTCAAAAATATTCAATTCTAATTTGGAGTTAAGGTGTATTTATTATGTAAATCCTAAATATCAAGTCCACATTCGGAAGAATGAGAATGTCACAGAATCACAGAATGCTTTGGGTTGGAAAGGACCTTTAAAGGTCATCTAGTCCAATCCCTCTGCAAGAAGCACGGACATCTCCAACCAGATCAGGTTGCTCAGAGCCCCGTCCAGCCTGGTCTTGAATGTCTCCAGAGATGGAGCATTGCCCTTTGGGCAACTTGTTCCCGTACTTCATCATTCTCATTGTAAAATTTTTTTTTTCCTTATGTCTAGTCTGAATCTACCCTTTTTTACCTTAATACCATTACTCCTTGTCCTGTCTCTACAGGCCCTGTTAAAAAGTTTGTCTCCACCTCCTACACCCCCTTTAAGTACTGGAAGGCCACAATAAGGTCTCCCTGGAGCCTCCTCTTCTGCAAGCTGATCAACCCCAACGCTGTTCTTTCAGCTCTTTTGGACCTGTGAATTCTTTGAAGTGAATGCTGTTACGAAGTTGTGCTGCTGCTTCCTGCTCCTGCTTCTTCATCTTCAGATTAGGAATATTCTCTCAAAAGCTCCAATCAAGAAAAGCAATGGTTGCTTATGCAATGGTCACTTATGCAAATACATGTAGCGATCCAAATTAGATAAGACAAATCCGCATAAAATGTAAATGTTTAAAATAGTTTAGTACCAGCATTCCTTGATGAATTATGTAGGCTAAGAATTATGTAATCAGGTCATGATTAATACTTCTCAAGCCATACAAATAGTAACAATACTTACTTATTATGGTATGTGACAGCTGTGTATATTTCTTGCACAAATTCTGGACCTGAAGATTTCCCAAAAATTACCTATATTAAGAAGAAAAGACAGCAAGAGCAGTCAGATATAAAGCATTTTATTGTCATAACCTCATATATATTTTAAAATGATATCTGAAGGCTGAAAAGGACTCTTTGATTTTATCTTAGCACATTGACACAAATGTCTTATTAGCAAGCATCTTCCCCACACGCCATTCAGGGTAAAACATCAGGAAAATGGAGCAGAGGTAATTTCTGGAGCCACTGACTACCTCACATCACATTCTCCAGTCATGCACTAAAAAGTTAGAAATTGCAGGAATAAAGTTATGGTAAACCTCTTACACATTGTTGCATCGCCTTTAACTAAATGCTAAAAAGTTAAATTAGAATTATTTTTAGCAGTTTTTTTTCCACTGTAGCCTGTTCACTTAGGGTGAGATCCACCTCACCTTACCTTAGAGGTCCAAAGTTCATTTACAATCACTGAAGACAAATAAGCATTTTTCATGCTTGGTTTGCTTCCCGTATTTCAGACACAGCCTCATGGTAAGATCCTGGATCCCATAACTTTAAAGGGAGCCCTGGAAGATGAGCTTAGACAAAGATATCTGTACAGTACAAGTCTGTATGTACCAAGATGAAGCTCTCTCACAGTGAAGAGGCATGCCAGATGAACTGTGTCTGTCCTAACTGTTTGTCAAAATCTAATCATGATATGGGCAGAGTTTAAAGAAACCAACAATGCAGTATCGTGTAAAAGCTGGTGTTATATTCACATGGCACAGCTCCAGCTCTGGAAGAAATGGGGCTTGGGAAAACACTATGCTGATGCTCTGATTTCAACTCCAGAGCTCACATGGAGTAAGTCTGTGAAGTATCCACTGTGCAGTGTTCACACACCGATAAAGGCAGGTCAGGTGTCAGTCCCTGCTCTGACATATTGTTGGATTAAAGTTCCTCAAAGTAATATTTCCACTAATTCCCCCACCTCTAACACATAAAATTATAAAAGATTTTATCCCAGTATCATTCTCAATTACGCTGTCTGAAAATTTCCCCCAAAATTCAAGCTGAAGTAGATATCTGGGTTAGAAGACTTCAAACTGAACATCTGAAGCTTGGTAAAGCCGAAGAGAGGATCTTATAATGAGAAATGTTGAATAATCTGAATATAGACAGTGCTGCCTGCTCTACTAGTAGTGCATGCATATGCCCTACCCTTATACACAGAATGTTTCAAACATGTGAAACTCTGCCTATGTTGCATGATTGTGCAGCCGTTCAGACTCAGGCAATGAGGATCCCAACTTCTACCTTCCAGTGTTACACCTGAGTATTTGCATACACATATTACATATGGAAGTGTTGCACTGAAAGATAACACTACATCATTCTTGAGTGGACTCTGAAGGTCTGTGAATTTTACCATTAGAGTTTCCAACACAGCACTGATTGAATACGATGTCACTCTTCTGAAAATAAGGTAGGAAGACTTAGATAAAACGGAATGATAACACCTCTGTTCCACTTGAGTGACAAGTCTTTCCTGTTGTAGGCAAGGACTACAGGCCTGCTTTCTGATGAGAATGAGAAGCTTCACAAGTTCTCTGACATTAGGCTTCTTAAGGCCCCACCAGAAACTGTCATGATAGGAAGTAAACAATGAGTTATCTCTTCAGAGGTTCCTCAGGAACGCACGTAGGCAAAAAGCCTGCTAAGAAATCTCAGCATGTATTACCGGCATTGCACAGGACGGGTCTTCACCACACATAAACTGGATCTTGATGGTAATGTTTCGTGCAGAAGCCAGTCGGTTGGCAAAATTCAGCCTCTGAGGGTAAACATAGAGGAGATTTCTGGAGGCAAGAAAAGGAAGAAAAAATTGTATAGATGGCATGCATTTGCATTTCAGAATGAAGTGCACAAACTACTATTTTGCTGATTCCTCTCCCTGTCCTTCAATTCCACCTAGATAGTGAAAGTTTTACCAGAACTTCATTTCAGAAGTTCACAAGGAAAAGGTAAGTTCTTGCTCTGACATAGATAACATCCTATGTTTAAGGTTTCTCATACAGTAAGTGATGACTTTGAGAAGGCAGTCTTCCTATTACTCTTTTTGATTGGAATATATAATTCCCAGTTATAAATGAACAAATATCTTTACTTGATGTTATGAAAAGAAATCTCTTCAGAAAGCAGCTCCCATTTCAGCTGTGAAGAATCACATTTTGGAAGGGGTAAGCAATCACTAAGAGGTGATAAAACCAAGTAAACCAGCAAATAAAACCAACAACTGAAGTTCATACATTCCTAGCTTACAGCAACAAAGTGGCATCTACTTCTAGATTATGCAAATCAAAAAGCAGTTTCAATGAACCTGAGTAAACACAAACAAGAAATTTCAAACTACAATTCTACAAATTGACATTTTTTAGTAATGAATATAAATAATGCTTTAAAATACAGTACACTTTGCTGTTTACTAGCTTTTGTACATGGACAGATCACTAAACTTAAAAAGCACCTTTAATTTCTGTGGGGAATTTGGCAGCATAGATGGTCTTCCAAGTTAAAAACCCAAGAATTCTGGTAAAGAGTCAACATGCTAATAGAAAGCTTTTTCTCCAGTGAAGTCTATGGCAAATCTGAGATTTCAGCTAGACCTACATTAGACACATTATGGCATCACGATTATGTCTATTTAATGTCTCATTTTCCCAGTCCGGTATAGGAGTCTTACTGTTTGTCCTCTGAGTGTAAGGAATAAGACTAGTGTTGGTGAAGCACACTGGCTTCCATCGAGAAACCATGAGAACTATTCATGTGCTTTCATGCTTTCTTTTTGTCTGTAACAGTCAGAAGCTACAGACAAAATCGCCCTGTCCTTATCACAGGTTATTTCCTCAACACCATCGCCAGCTGAAAATATGGAGCAGCTTTGGAAAATGTTGTCATTAAGTCCGACAGTCCATCTTCCATTTGCTGTATTCCAAGATGTGGAAAACTGTTGATGATTCTCCTTATTGCCATGTGTCACAATGTGACAATACTCTTCAACTGCACAGTACAAGGTACTTTGCTAACGAACACACACCATATGGGCCACGGCATGCCTTAGCAAACAAACTAGCAGGTAACTTGCCTTTCCCTTTGTTCAGAATAGTCCTCCTGCCAGCCACACTAACACACTTTCTTCCTTACATTCTTAAATGCAATTTCTGCTCTGCCAAATTCTCTCTAAGATGATATTAGGAAAAGCTAAGTGAGAGAGAGAAATATATTGGTAACCTCAACTGAATTATGCTTGGGGCAATGACATATTAAATGAAGGATATTATCAATACTACATCTGCCAGAAGTGAAGAAATACATGTAAGGGAGGCTGCATAATGCAGTCATTGCTTCATTAATCTGCAGCGCAGCAGAAGATGTCACAAATCCATATAATGTCTCTGAGGACTGGATTTTACATCTAAATGTGACTTGAGATGAAAGATATGTAAAATCAAAGAGAGCTCTCTGTTGACTACACAACCAAGGAAGCATTATTCCAGCAAGTACTGTACCGAAGAGCTAAAGCTCATGCCATTTATGCTCAAGCAGTTTTAGAGATCTTGCTCACATGTGTATTAAACCCGTCAGCACTGAGGCACAACAGAGGCAAATGCTGACTCTGGATATCCTGCAGAGATGGAAATTGTGACTGATATTTTAAAACAGGAAGGTGGGGAGATGATCAAAAGAGGTTCCTTCTCACAGGCATGAACTGTACCCGTTGCTGACCACTGCGTAAGTGCCGCCAGTATCTGTACCAGTGCCAGTATCTGTACCAGTATCCGTACCAGTATCCGTACTCATCAAAAACCTGACAGGAAGCGATGATAAGGAGTATTTCCACAAGGCAGTTGGCAGGGGTATCGAGGCAGCACATGCTGCTGTCTTTTAAGGAACAGGTCAGCTAGCATGCCCATAAGGATGTGATGTGCTCCAGGAAGCGTCGTGTCTCATTTCAGGCTCTGCAATGAGCAGAAATATTCAAACAACATGCCACAGCAATTAGTTTTGGTCAGTGCAGTCAAACTTCTCCCCTCACTCCCTCTACAGAAAGCGCAGGGCTCTACCTCCAGACATAGTCAGATGTGCTTACAAAAACCAAAAGAGCTATTCTGGAGTCAGTGTGGGTCTACAAAAGCCGTAACAGAGCACCAAACTTCACTGAGACCAGATTCCCACAGGACAGCACAGACCCGAGTGAGGCATGGATTCAGACAGATTCAGCTTCCCGGGGCTGGAGACTGCTCCAGCAGAGGTATGGTAAGGTAAGAGGCTACTTCAAGGGTTCACCTAGCCTGGCACAGGATGCCATGCAGTGGTTCTCATTCGAATCTACTGACCTTCCTACACTTTCATGGGACTTAGCGGTGGTGATTTGATCACTTCCTATAGCCAAAGCAATGCAGACCTATCTTCTGCCAAAATAAAATCTATGCAGAGTTTCAAGTCATAGACTCACAGAATAGTTAGGGTTGTAAGGGACCTTTAAAGGTCATCTAATCCAACCCCCCTGCAAGGAGCAGAGACATCACGAACTAGATCAGATTGCTCAGAGCCCCGTGCAACCTGGCCTTCAATGTTTCCACGGATGGGGCATCCACCACCTCTCTGGGCAACCTGTTCCAGTGTTCTATCAGCCTCAGTGGAAAATTTTTTTTCCTAATATCTAATCTGAATCTACCTCCCTCTGTTTTAAAACCATTATCCCTCATCCTACTGCAACAGGCCCTACTGAATAGTTTCTCCCTGTCTTTCCTGAAGGCCCTCTTTCGGTACTGGAAGGTTGCTATAAGGTCTCCCCAGAGCCTTCTCTTCTCCAGGCTGAACAGCCCCACTCTCTCAGCCTGTCCCCATAGGAGAGGTACTCCAGCGCCCTTATCTTCATGGTCATCCTCTGGGCTTCAACCTGCTCCAACAGGTCTACATTTTTCTTATGCTGAGGGCTCCAGAACTGGTCACAATACTCCAGGTGGGGTCTCACTAGAGTGGAGTAAAGGGGAAGAATCACCTCCTTCAACCTGCTGGCCATGTTTGTTTTGATGCAGCCCAGGATGCAGTTGGCTTTCTGGGCTGTGAGCACACATTGCCGGTTCATGTTGAGCTGATTGTTCACCTGCACTGCCAAGTCCTCTCCTCAGGGCTGCTCTCAACCCATTCTCTGCCCAGCCTGTATTTGTTCTTGGGATTGCCATGACCCACGTCCAGGACCTTGCACTTGACCTTGTCGAACTTCATGAGGTTTGCATAGGCCCACCTCTCCAGCCTGTCAAGGTTCCTCTGGATGGCATCCCTTCCCTTTCATTCAAAAGCACCTGGAAAGGTAGGCCTCTCACACTACTTAGGTCTTTTGTATTTTCAATTATAGCTTCTTTCTCGAGAGAAAGCTGAGCATTCAATGTTGCACTGACTGCTAACGATAATGATTAATGAGCAGTCCCGTCCTTCTGGGAAGCCATCCTGCTAGATAATGAAGTGCTTTTAGCTCTACATCCTAGAGGAGAAGCAATAGTGATATTCTTTTAAAGACAGGGAAAAATAAGTGGGAAAGAAGAGCCTCAAGTCTGGGGGATTAAACCACAACAAAAATGGACAGTATTGTTTGAACATATTGTATAAACATTAGTGTAAACCTTCTAATATAGGTTTACACTAATAGTATCTTGTTGTGAATGTGAATGTGCAGTTGGAGAATATGAGATACAATCAATAAGCCAGCACTTCGCAGAAAGTCAGTGGTAGAACTGGAACTGAATTTAAAAACTGCCATTCAGTCCCATGTTCTGCTGAGATACCGGAAGTTGCTTGAGCTGAGATACCGACCTGTTCTTTAATTCCTACGGATCTCTGAAAGACTCCATTTAGGTTCTTGTGAAAGAGAAGAGCACTAGCTTACTAGGTATATATTACAAATTATTTGCATTTACTTTCTCTTGTTTTAAAAGCTTTCCTTAACAAGATTTTCTTGCTGCCTGTGCTCTTTTCTTTCCACACTGTAGACCAAAGAGCAAACTAATACCGAAGCTGAAGAACAATGGCATCAAAAATACAAAATCAGATTTGTTTGGAAGGCAAAACACAATATTTATAAGTATATGATAGATTTTAAAGAGTATAAAAGTGCTCAGCAGAATACGAAAGCAGATATTATACTAAAAATTTTCATAGACAGAGCTAGTAGCTCTTCAAGACACCAAACTGTCAATTGTTTTTAATGCTGCTGTTGCATTTTGAATTATACTTACTTAAAAGTCTGCTGGAAATAACAGAGTTTTCAAGAATCTAATTTATGATGTCAAATTACAATTAATCAAAATACACTGAAGAACCCAACCCTGCCCTCTAATTAAATCACTTGCATCTGATTATTTTTTTAAGAATAATTTCACATTTCTTTAAAAGTTTTGCTTTCACTTAGAAGTTTAACAAATTTATATTTTATTCAGAGTCTCTGCTCAGTGACTACACGGAGATCACCATGCCATGGTGGCATGTTTTCCTCTCTGCTTGTATTACATAATTAATAACGTTATGAGTCAGGTGTAATACCTCATCTGAAAGCACTGTGACAAAGAAGGTGTTGATGAGAGATGGGCATGAACTCCCAGAATCCTTTTTGTGAAATTTTTGTTTTCATTGTTTCTGCTTTGTTATGCTGTATTTGACGGAGTAATTTTTATCTCAGTAAAAAGCAAAGAAAAACTAGGAAACCTTCCATGACACCTCTTACTGCTGGGATAGTATAGCAGATGCCCAGGAAAGATTATGGAACTTGGAAAAGAGCAGGAAGATATTCGCAATGGGATGAAATAATGTGTACCGAGGAGCAGAATAAATCAGGACACACTCACATCTCTGTCTGAAACCTTAGTAGCTAGCTTAAGCTGTTTTCTTCACCTGTGCACAACAGTGCAATACTAATCTCTACTTTGTTTACTCTGAAAAAAAAATTTAGAAGTGCTAATATCTCTGACCAGCACAAAATAGAGCAATGGCCCCGCAGAAGACACACAGGTCTATCATGGTCTCTCCAGATCCCATGAGCAGAGAGGCAGAAAGGAGCAGACAACGCTGTGATGGCACTAACAGGAATAACAGACCGTTATACACCAATGGCCTTTCCTCACTCAAAACTAGTCAAGGCTGGGGTAGAATGATTACCACCAGTAGAAGGCCTCCAGCTCACACTGCAGACTATAGCAAGTTTGAGCACAGTGCCAAGTGCAATTAAATGAAAGAAAACAGCACAGGGAAGGGCTTTTTTTTTCCTCCTGAAGTGTTAGGCACTTCCCCTATCAAAGACAGGGCTTCCTCTGCCTGATTAAGCTGAGTTACTGCCGAAGTCATGGGACAAATCCTTCTTCCTCAGCACCGACATTTCATAGTGGCAGTAAGCAGCATCATTTTCATTTATATTTAATGAGAAAATAAAATTATAAACAAACTTCAAATTATATTATTTTTCCTATTAAGACTAGAAGGGTATTGAAAGAAATAAATCCTGGAATGTTTTGACATTTTCAGGGAACTATTTTTATTAAAGAAATGTAGGTACATAACAAAAAGAAGTGCTCAATTTCCCAGTGCACAAAGAAAGTGGGCTTGCTGATCTCTCTGGCATAAATCAGAAACAGCACCATTTAAAATAACGGCATTACACCAGTATAAAAACTACCAAGAGCTAAGTTCAAAGACTATAACAGAAGACTGCTTCTCCTGTCACAAAGGAAAAAGATATTATTTAAAAAAAAAAAAACTACTTCTTTCCTTTGAAATATAGACCGAGGAAAAAAAAAAAATGAAACAAGATCTTTGCATTTCTTTGAAACAGTCAGGAGAAAAACTGAAGCTAGATGTTTCATTATTATTTGTCTGGACATGTGTAGAGGTATTATTATGCCAGTAGGAGCTTACCAGACTTTATATTTCTAAGTTTTCATTTATTTGTTTTTCAAGTACATTTTTATATGTAATTGTCTCCTACAGCCATGGTAACATTAATGGAAAACAGTCAATTATTGTATCTGTTTTTCATTCTTTCAGTATCTATAGCAGTGGTAAAAAAAAAAATTGGAAACATTAAATCACCTGTAACACAGTAGCAGGCCATGACATTCACCTTATGACTAAACGCTAGCACATTGCTTAATTAAGACAGACTTTTCAGATTAGAGGAAAGGGAATAAAATAACATGAAACACCTATATCTGGCCTTACTCAAATTCAGAGTTACTTTGCATAGCTCAATTTAATCTCAGGCTCAAAAGAGTATTCACTGTGCAGAGAACTAAGCAGGGAGAATTGCATGACAGTTGAATTAAGCAAGTACATCGGCCTACATTCTGTAACTAGGCTTTTGCTCACCAAACAGAGCACTAGCATGATTGTGTGGCAGAAGTGTCTTAGATGTGGCTAGGCAATTCTGGCTTGTGGAAGAAGGAGATGCTTTCAATGGCACTGCGCAAACACATCCTGGACCCCACCAAGTTCGAGACTCTGCTGTTTCATAATGTTTGCAAAACTGCCTCATCTGACTTCCTGCGGAGCTATTGCTGGAGTTCATCACCAGTTTCAGTTGGCAATTCCCCTTTCTTACTCCAAACATGTTTGTTATCACAAGGTAGTCAAAATATGACATAGCATTTCTGCCTTTTTTTTCACCATTTCCCCATTGTATCTGACTGTCTTTAGGGTTTAATTTGTGTATTAACTGATTGAATTTACAGTCCACAGCATAACACTACTTACGGCACGTCAGTTCACCATTCATTCACTAACAAAAGTAAAGATTAATGAAGGCAAATATTCTTTAGCAATATTCTCTTCATTATTACAAGTTAGGCTGGACAGATCCTACTTTGTTTTGCTACCATGACTTTTACTTAGGGTGAAAATCAAAGTAGAGCCCAAAAGGCCTGAAGAGATTAAGCATGCTGGGTGTGAACTCCTGCACAAAGAGTGCAACCGTTGAGCTATAGCAAGCCTTTCTTCTAGCAACTGAAACGTAGAGTGGAGACACCGAAACTTGCTTCAGGAGATGCACAAATTAATTTTCATCATGGTGGCTTTGATATTGATGGTGTCTGGCTGCTTAAGTTTACCTTGGTGAGAACTAGAGATAGAACATTTTGTGCAGACTCAACTCTCTCTCTAGCTCAGCAACACAGCCATTGCTCATGCTTTCCATTTTCAAAAGCAGACTTTTAGACACTAGCAGGCTGCACACTTGAGTTGACACATGCTACTCCTTGCAGGGGCCAGACAATGACTAGGAAAGGTAAAATTCTGTCTTATTTTTTCACTTAGAAAAAAGGCATAATTACTCAAGTTAATTTATTTTTGCACTTTCAATTGTATAAAAACTATTTTCCCTATAGAAATGTCTGCGTAAGACCCGTAAAATCTGGGAGGGGAGGGAAAAAATCTATCTTTGATACACAGAGAAGACAGAAGTAACATAATACTCTGCATTTTGGTATTATGGTGCTGAGAGTGCAAAGAAACTGCCTTCAGCACTTTGAATATCACAATTTCATGGCACAGCCCAGGAGTAACTCCTCCAAAACTTCTAATGAGGCTCTATCCAAACTGGCTTGCTTAGTCATTTCCCTGCGGAGACCACATTGCAAGTTGTTATCGTAAGATAAGATGTCACTTCTTCTTTTTGCTTTCTTTAAAAGCTAAGACCCACATCCAGGTGTCACCAACAGACCCACCGGTTCTCCAGTTTCCCATGAAGGCGTGGAGCATTTCCCCAGGATAAATTAGTCTGCAATCTTGCAGTTCTGAGTTGTACCAAACCACTAGTCTTGCCCTTCCCTTCTCCCCTCTTGGGTGGGGTCAAGTGAGTGGGTGGGAGAGCTGGCTTTTTGCTAATCTCTGGTGCAAGAACTGAATAAGCTTCACATCCCTTTATTTAGCTTCTTCATTCTGTGATTCCTTATTGATAGTCACATCTTTGCCACTAATGTCATTCAGTACCTAGTACTGTTTCAGGGATCAGGCAAGTCCCTTAGAATAGCATCAACTACTGTTGGAAGAAGCTTTCTGCTGTACTTCCATGTCTTCACATGGTCACAATAAAGCTATTTTTTCTGTATCTATGATACTGTGATACAGCCAGTCTGAATTACTGCTCGTTAGCTATTACCAATATCACTATTTCCTAGCACTACTATGCTGCATGAACATATTGAAGCACATTTTTTAATATTCATTTCATCTTGGAGACTCAGATGTGCCAGAGCACTAAGAAATTAAGAGAATTGCACAGTTGCATGCTGCTTAACACTGTGGTGTCCATGAAACAACCAGAATAGAACAGATTTAAGGAAAGAAACTACATAGCCTGGACTCTTTGTTCATGGTGAAAACATGAGTAACACAGTACGTCCTCAGATACTCAGATGACTCAATTTAACAGTAGAAACCACGCAGCACAAACATTTACTGAAACTGTTAAAAATGATAATAAGATCTACTGGAAAAAAAAAATAGAAGAGGAAAGATATACATATGCCAAGCCAATGAGGCTGTTAAGGGTTTTTGGGTTTTTTTTGACATTTTAGACAAATTTTTAAAGGACAACATATTTAGTTTAGTAAATACACTATAGAGCATTCTGCAGGTGTTTCATCTTGTAATGGCTAGTAAGATCAAATCATAACCTTAACACATAGTTTTAAACATTTAAAAACTATTTTTAGTTTCTATTCCTGAAAAAAAATCTAAATCACAATTATTTTTGAAAAAACATATTTAAAAAATATATGTTACTTCTTACCTATAAATGGTATGGGGAACATAAACTTCTCTAACTGGGAATTCCAAAATCTCTTTGTGAGGACGATTACGGTTTTCTGGAAATGGCTTCACTGGTAGTAATTCTGGTGTCAGACAATAACCAAGGTTTTCTGGAGCTGGGGAAATCTCCAATTTAAGTGTTCCTTTAAAAAAATCACACAATCCCAGCAAAAGCGTAAAAAATAACCAATGTGTAGTAAAACAAAAATAAAACCAATATGTGAGGTTACACAACAGTGCAGAAATAAGAACAGGATTTTTGGCTTGAAGGCTGCATGAGAATGAAAGCTTAGGTGTAGAAAGGTACACAGAAAGTAACACACCCACATCCCTACACATCAGGCCAACATACAGCTCTTTATGTCTACCCTGTACAATTAAAAAGAAACAGGAAAAAAGAAGGAATACTATATACTGGGTTGATATTCTAGTATCTTTCACACACAAATAACATAAAATTTGTCTGAGAGAGAAATAAAGGATAAAAGGGCTGCCGTCTAATATAGCTCTCTCTCACTCCACCCACTCACATTCTGCTATGATTAATCTCTGCCAAAGTAGATACTACCCACCAGGCTTGCTGTGGTGAGCTGTTAAACAGTTAATACTAATAACATTTACCCAAGTATAACTAGACTTTCAATTTAAATTCTCCATTTTGATAAGTGAAAACCTCTTGGGAAACTCAGACTTGTCATTTCTGGCAATCAGCTAAAAGGGCAAGAGAGCTTTGTTCATATTTTTAAAGGTTTCTCTACAACCCAGAAGAGCTTCAGCTGTAATTTATGTAAAAAAGGAAAAATAAGCCAGTCAGGCTTTTGCCTGTAGCTAAACACTATCTCTGCTTCTGTACTTTGTTAGCTAACACTGACCCAAATACCCATGTAAGATGAAATGTGAAAGCATTTTAATCTCCCTCTGTAAAAGATGACCCATTTAAAAACATTGCAGGGAAATAACAAGGATCTTAGACATCTGCTTTAGGGCACTTTCTTCAAATAATTTGAATAATAACAAAAGACATCCAGTAGATACACTATAAATTAGGGAGGAAAGCAAATAATTTTACAATATCAAGCTGAATATAAACCTCAACAGCATCTGTGCTCAGGTAGACACTGGGAACTGAAGCAGTTCCACAACAGCGCATACTATAGACTTAAAACCCAAGTTAATTATACTTTGGGGTTGGAATTTCAAAACAATTTAGAGGATAAAAGTATATATATCCTTTTCCATCCAAAATGAATGATGTACCTGATAAAGTCTTAACTCTTCTCTGCAAGGAAGATGATCTTTTGAAATCAGCTAAAAATTTGAACAGATCTTCATCACTGAGCCTGTCTCCTTCCTACCAGGAGAAAGAAAGAAATCAGTACTTTCGTAACAATACTCCATAACACTGAGAAAAGCTTTCAAGTGAACTATGTTCTTGAGGCATGCAAAGCAACTGGGTTACTGCCTACTGGACAGCAGTTATCCTCTGTCCCCACATGAACATCACTGGTAACATTTCCCAACACAGTTCACATTACATAGATGAAAAATGCCTTAGGCAATCAGAAAGGGAGTATCCAGTACCTGTTTAAAGAATGTGCTGAGGGTCAGAGAGACTGTTTTAAAGTTTGATACTGGATAGCTATCCTCTGAGTTGAGACTTCTCTCAGAAAGTCTTCTCATCTGTAGCAGTGTTGTCCTCTTGTCACTAGTGGACCCTTTTCCTTCAAAGGAAAATGAAACGAAACATCAATTTGCTTTATGTTGCTTCAGTACAAAGACTATCAGAATACACTAGAAATCCACAACTTCCCAGTAGCATCAGAGGATAGAGAGTACCTAAAACTACCACTACTTTTATTTCAGACTCTCTGAAATAGTGGAATGCCATGACATACCTAGTGAAGTGGCATTATTTCTGCTGCATGGCACAAGCTTATTCAAATTTTTAGTTCATGGGTTATAAAGCACATTGGTCAATGGTGTTGACCAACGATCCTGTATACTCTAGAAACTAAGGATGATATGTATTTTGATTGTCCTGTATTGCAAATGAACTCCATATTGCAAAGGGAGTTTTACTGCTACAAAGCTACTGTTCAGTGAAAATTTGGCCTAAAACATGGAAGAATATTTAGCATACATAAAAATAAATATGCATAAACGGTGAGCATATTAAGTTGTAAGTGTTTGTAGCACTGAAAAGGAAGGCTGAGAAGATGTGACTTTGAATCTGTTGTTCAATCTTGATGCCAAAGTGAGTGACATTGTTTCCTATGCATAGTCTAACTGAAGAGTTGCTTTGTGTAAGTTAGAGAAGTTAGATGATTACCGTTTAAACCTTCGGCCTCGGGTATTTCTCGTTCAAGTGTTGAAAGGTTGAAGAAATTCGTTAGGCTTACTGGAATCCAGGCGAATGGCATTCTGTATTTCCCCAGCCGCTGACAAAAGGATTCAGCTTGAGCTTTCAGTTTTTCAATCTTTTCTTTTGTCTAAGACAAAGAAAATAATGACTATTTTAAAAGCAATCAGTTATTTTAATGCTACTATTGATAAAAAATTGAAATTATATACTTACTGTTCAGTAAATTGCATTCCTATCTCTCGTGTTTTCTTGCTACATCACTATCAGGATCAGAACTGTTTGGATTTGTACATTGACTTCTAATTTACTTTCATTGAGTTAATTTTCATTATAGAAAAGGAAAAAACAGATCTTCTTGCAGTGACCCTCAAGCCCAGCATGAATAATCACTCTGAAACGTTAGCAGGTTCTACTTCCTTTGTCAGATACAGAAACAATATTCTGATGAAAGCAATATTCTAAAAGTGAGAGACATGTGGAAGTCCAGCAAACATCATCCGTCTGCTCCAGGGAGGGAAATGACCATGAATTCCTTGAACAGGGCTCATGTTATCTATGGATAACAGCACTGAACTGGCCACATACACACTACAACAGGCTGTTTGCCCATCAAAATCGATAACATATCTTTGAGGTACAAATATTTCTGCTAACTCCACACTGCACTGTCGTCTCCTTTGTTCACCCCTATGTGCTTTGTTACTGTTCTGGTTTTGTTTAGTGAGGGGGGCCTAAGGTGGTAGCTTCTGTAGGAAACTGCTAGCAGTCGCTCCCCTTTGTTCAGTGGACTCGGCCGGGCCTAGGGCAGACCCGCTGCTGGCCAAGGCCGAGCCAATTGGTAGCAGAATGTCCCGTGATAGCGCCTCTGCGATAACGTATTTAAGAAGGGGAAAAACAGAAAAAAAAGGGGAAAGATGTGAAGCAGCTGAGCAGGGGCAGAGAGGGGGAGACGCGAGCGTTGTGGGCCTTGCAGGCCTCACCCTCTGACCTCTCGCCGGGCAGCCAACTGGGCCCAACTCGGCCTGGTCCAGCTGCAAGAAGTGGAGAGGAGATGAGAAGAGAATAAGATGTAAAAAGGATCCTGAGAGGCGTCTGCCAGCCTGTTGTGAGGAACGGCTGCAGGCGCCGAGGTCAGTGAAGAAGGAGGGGG
>WHYT01014771.1:214469-236438 GCA_009806455.1 Tetrax tetrax | reverse complement strand
CTGTGCGGGTGAGAGGGAGTTGTGATGAGCCGGGGGACCCTGCACCAGGACTCTCGACTCCCCACCCGCTGAGCTGGCCCTGATCCCCAGTGTTCCCCAGCTCTGTGCCAGGCATACGGGGAGCTTCTGGCCAGGGCACTCCCCATGGGGTGAGGTGCTGTGCAGACAGGACAGGGTTGTGGGTTGGGGAGGAGACTCACTTAAATAGGAGGTGGAAGAGGAGAGGTGGTCCCAGGTATTTGGGAAATTCTCTGTAAACTGTGTTTGCTGCTTATGCATCACCCAGGCAAGTGCAAGGACAGTTGCTTGGGATTACTGAACCTTCATGCCAAAAATGTGAGGGAGATGTGCGTGCTGGGGAGGCTGAAGGTGGCTGGGAGTCAGGGATGCAGAAGATGCTGGGGTGCCAGAGCAGACGGGCTGCCATACCTGCTGGACATGCGCAGGATGCCAGGCCTGTGGAGGGTGCCCAGGCTGAAGGAAAGGGCTGCTGCTGCCCAGGCAGTCGGCCCGGGTTCTTGGAACCTGGGAGACAGAGGAGTGATTGCTGACAGTCACCTCTGCCCTTGCCCTCAAGAGCATCCCCGAGCTGTAGAGGCTGAGCTTCGTCCCTACCTTGGAGGCAGAAGGTTTCTGGATGGACAAAAGGCTGAGGTAGTTGAGGCATCAGGGAAGCCCGGGGTGATGCAGTAGAAGCTGTAGCGCTGGCAGCACCACAATCTGTTATGTCTGTTCGCTGCTAAGGACTCTCTATGGTTGCTAGCTCTGGCCTTGTGTTTGAGCGTCTCCCAGGAGAGAATGTGGGGAGTCCCTGTGTTCCATCCCACCCCCAACAGCCTCCCCAGCTCCTCATGGGGTGGGAAAAGGTTAAGGGGTGTCATGCTGTACGTAAGGGAGAGGTTGAATTGTATTGAGAGCCCCTGGGTGAGGATGAGGGGGATGGAAAACAAAGGAGATGATGTGCACTGGGTGTCTACTGATGGTCGCCCAGCCAGGATGTGAGCACTGAGGAGTTATTCTCCAGGCAGTTAGGAGAAATCTCTTGGTAGCCCTTGTCCTTACAGGAGACTTAAACTTTCCAGACGTTTGTGCGCAGTACAAATTTTGAAGTCAAAGAGATGAGCCTTAATATTAAACTTCTTGGTTAACAGTAGTCTTTTGTCTGGAAGTAGTGTGCTGGCTAAGGGGTAGAAGATGCAGCAGCCAAACATTTTTCTCTTTTATTCCATTTATTATGCAGTTAGTGCTGAAGGAGCCTTCCATATTCATAGGAATGATATCTTCTCCATGGTAATACCGTAAGGGTGTGTTTTGTTTGGGTTGTTTTTTTTTTCCCGGACTGGGGTATGGACAGTGCACTCAAGAACAGTTTCATGACAAGTAAAACAACAACAACAAAAAACCCAACCAACCTCCAAACCCTAAAAACCAACGCCTACCCTGCAAAGCACAACTGTTGGTTCCTCTGGGCCAGGGAGAGGCTTGCACAGCCATACACACCGTTATCTTGGCATTGGTTGCAGCTGAGGAGAGTGGCGTTATAAATGAATCCAAGCCCCAAAACAGGATTCCAATTAAAGTTTCCAATTTATTGAATAGAAGCAAGCAAACAGCGCCGGCCAACAGCGCTGGGTGCGCCACGAGTCTCCGCTCCCCCAGGCCGTGCACCCCTTTGTTCCCGGTTACAGGATTTATAACCTCTCCCGGTCCCCCCACCGTGCCCCGCTCCTTTTTGGCGCTCACCATCTGCATTCCATTGGTCACCCACACCGTTCGCGGCAGGTGCTGATTGGCTGAGAGTGTGTCACTAGCCCCTATACAGGTGTTCATTGGCTAAGAGTGCCGAAGCGGCCGGTCCCACGGTCCCACATTTGGAGTTGTTGACGTGCCCGTGGTCACCAGCCCCCAGCCCGGTTTCCCGCCTCTTTTCCGGCTCCACTGTTAAGGGTCCTTGTTATGCAAACAGCGCTGTTAAGCAGGTAAAATCCTCAGTTATGTCAAACTACTAAGGCAGGAGTGAATCCTGCCAAACACATTTTCGGTAACTTAAATAAACCTCCCAAATACGTTTATAACTTTAAACAAAACTTATACATTACCTCTACAGTTTCAAAATACAGAACTATGTACATCTCACCCTGTTCTTCCCAGGATAATTAAAGATTCCGTGTATATTAACAGGAATCAGATGAACATATATAACAGTGGGAATTCCCAGTATTCTGAGGGTAGGAGCAAAAGATCGTGATGGGATTGAGACATGCAATTGATGGCTGATCCAGGACTTTTGCACTGCATGCCTAGTCTTGATCTTTTCTGCTGCTTGATAAGTCTACAATTTGAGTAATTGGGTAAGGGAAGCAGGGGAGACCTTCAGGAAAGCACAGATGGGAGGAGAACAGGTGGCAGAAGATGGACTTTGTTACTGGTGCAGCCTTGTTGGCTTGATATGGGAATGATGTGCTGTTCGGATGCCACTCACAGAGTGCAGTCATTCAGAGCACTACACTTTAGCAAGGGACTAAACAAAAATCATAAAGCTTCTGAAGAGCAGCCTTACTCTAATAAAGGCTGAAGAGTTAAAAGCAAACAAAAACCACTGTACCATGATTGCCTTTTCCTGCTTGTTTACAGAGACTGAATCTGCGTGGATTTCAGAAAAAGGCTGACCCAGTGTCTTTGCTGGTAAATTATAATATACGTGCCTGCTTTCTATAAAATCTGGTCATAGACCAACTGATGTTTAAAGTGATTGAAAATCTTAGAATGTTAAGATAGGATACTAACCTAAATACCGTAGGCCTTGATTTTAGGGAAGTTGAGAGGCAATGTGATAAAGGTGTACAAAATAAATGATATAGCACAGGCTGACAGGGAATGAGTGACTTGGCTTCATGGCAGCTGAAGCTGGCACCAAGTTCTAAGGCAGTAAGTGTAAAATAAAATCAGGCTTTTGTTTTTCCCCACGTGGTACCTGATTGGACTCTGACACTTGCTGTCTATGTTGGTTGAAGAGGCTGAAGATGTACATAGCTATCAAATGTGCAGCTGTTAGCTTCTAATTCACGCAGTCTCTGCTCTACTTTTTAAGTGGTCCTGTTGTGATAGGACAAGGGGTAATGGGTTTAAATTAGAGGGAGGTAGATTTAGATTGGATATTAGGAAAAAATTTTGTACAATGAGAGTTGTAGAGCACTGGAACAGGTTGCCCAGAGAGGTGGTGGATGCCCCATCCCTGGAAACGTTCAAGGCCAGGCTGGATGAGGCTCTGAGCAACCTGATCTAGTCAGGGATGTCCCTGCTCCTTGCAGGGGGGTTGGACTAGATGACCTTTGAAGGTCCCTTCCAGCGCTAGCCATTCTATGACTCTAAGATGTAGCTTGGACCAGACTGATCTGGAGTCCTAACTACTCTGTTAATCAGTACTTCATCATGTAGATACTCCACTTTTTTACTCAGCAGTGAGGTTGCATAATGTGCATATATAGAAGCTGTCTAATAAGGAAAAGGAAAAGATAATACTCTGAAAAGTCTTACAAGTCTTCCCTCTTCTAGTCCACCTGCCTATGCTGAGCCTTGGCAAGAGGGCTTGGCCTTTCATATGCCAGTTATGAGGCTATTAATACAGTGAAACATGGCATGATGATACAGAACTAATTAATGGAGAATAAATCTGACACAAAATGTTATCGTATTCACAGTATCCTTTCTTTGAGTTTAATCACAATGTAAACCTCATGTTGAAGCAATTTTTATGTGCAGATTATACTGACCATTACAAAAAAAAAAAGCTTTAAGTACTCACTTTTGTAATTCACAATGTGTTAACTTTGTGGAAATGCTCTCCCATTTTATTTATATAATATTCAGTCCAGTATATATGGATCTATGTGAATTTCTTGTTAGCAAGTATATTCTAGGAAAAAGTAGTACTAAAATTTCCAACAAAGGTACAATCAGACAATTGCCATTCAAAATTACTGCATAAAATACTCATAGATACAATCACAAACAATTACCATACAATTACAACATGAAAACGTACTGAGTACAGATACAATCACAAAGACAAGTACAGCTGATGGCAAATCTAGAAGCAATTACACAAAGCCTTTGAAGAACTACGCACATTTATTTAAAGTTGATAAATGCATATGTCTTAGCAGTATCATAATTGAGCAGGATTATTATACCCAGGAAGAAGGTGCAATTTCATTTGCATAAGTAGTTTTGCAAATTTCTAATATTTAAAATTTGATTATAAAATGAAGTTGTAGTTATTAGCATTCAGGTTATTCACTTTTCTATCTTGCAATCATTAATTATTTTAGAGCCACTAGAAATTCAAAAAATACTTCAGATATATGAGAAACTATAATCCTTTCACAAAAGCTCTTGATATGTAATCTTGGCCACAATTTGCAACCAACAGGTAACAAGGAGGTAGTAAAGAGACAGCGAGTTGTAGACGTTGTTAGCTCTTTGAGTCTGCACTCTTACACCATGATCCAAAATTCTGCAAGTCAAAAGACAGATTGCAGTAACTTGCAGGGATGTTGGATCAAGTCCTTTCCTAAGGAATGGCTGTTTTCTTTTACTATTTACTCACCATTCAAAAAAAAAAAAAAAAGACTTATTTTGTCTCATATTTTGCAGTGCTTGGAGTAGAAATAAATCTGAGACTGATTTGTATGACAAGAGGATAATCATGAAGTTTATTCCTCAGTAAGATACTAAAAATTAGAAACCTAAGTTTGTTCAAAGTGATACCCTGAGAAATTCAATCAGAATACCTAGCAGCTCATCTTGAAATAGCTCATTAACAATAAGGCGTCTTTGAAATCATAATGATAAGTATTTAAAATTGCTGGAAACAGAATCACATACACAGAAGAAAGGTAAACCAAGATAATGATACATCAGTATTGTCAAAAGGGGCACACTAAAACATACAATTTTACTTTTACTTGACAAGGACCTGACAGTCTTTGGCATGGATATCAGAGCAAAGATTGTCTCTGGCATCAAAATCAAATCAAAGACTTACGGATAATTTTAGTCTGCAGACTCCAAACTACACTTGACATACTCTTTCATGGATCCTGCCCCTGGATCAAGGACATTGCTCTATACAAGCCCTGCAACATTTTTCAAATCAAAACAGCCCACCGCCTACGTTGTTGAGCAGCTGAACATTAGATTGCTTAAAAGCAAAACATGCCAAATGCTTCTTTAACCTTATGTATTGCCCAGCAACAATTCTGCTGCCAGACCTTGCTTTTGATTAAATCAGTGACAGTAGTGTTTTGCTACTGTATAACAAACGGTATGAAAACTCATTTAACAGTGTTATTGATGAACTGTAAGCTTATAAAGTCATGCTCTTTCAGGTCTTCACTGCAATTTGTGCTCTAAGAATCTGTTTTCCATGCCAGTTATTATGCAAAAGATGTGTGCTAAACTACAACAATTTCTGAAACATCAAAACATGTTAATTCTATTCTAAGTATCCACCTTAAACATGTGATTTCTGTGCACCACATTGTACTTTGTATTTAAATAAAAGAGGTCTGAAGGGTCACATTATTTTATACTTCACCAAAAAAAATAGATTTATAATTGATAGTTCACTGTGTTTACATGTCTGTGTTCTGTTTGATTCCTGCCCAATGTTTGTGAAACTTTGTACAGAACTTAAAGCCAAATTGCTGGGACTAAGCTTTATATATGCTATATACATGTTGCTCCTCAGAAACAAAACAGGAGGTGTGGAAAATTGTTCAGCTGGAAAGTAAAGCAGGAAGATTTGCATTTTGGGGGTTGTCTTTGACTACTAGCCCCAAAGAACAAAATTTTCAGGCCCTTAATTGAGCCAAATTCTAGTTCACAATGTAAATATTCCCTAGGAAACACACAATTTGATCCATGGGGTTATACTGTTATTCAGACTACAAGCTATTAGTAGTTTAATCAGGCAACTATGAACCTTGTTGAGTCATCTGTTCTTATGTCAGTCTTTTCATTACAGCTTACCTTCATCTGCAAGATTGAATTCTGGTCAAATAATTTATTCTCCCATTGCTACAGAAGATGACCTTAACTTTATGGAATTAGTAAATATCAGGTTTCCTCAGCACATAATTGTAATTCTTCCACTCTCAGTATAGATTACAAAATCAACAACATAATGAAACAAAGCAAGGAACTCAACAGTTGGTAAATCTGCATAATAAACTCTACTTGGTATGCATGCTACAGCAGTAGCACGAGCAGGAAAGGAACTGAAACAAAATTGCTTGACCTATTTTAATATTTGATGAAGAAATACTAAGCCTAGAAATATCGTGTCTTCAGGGACCTTGTAGTTTATATTATTAAAAAACATTTTAAAAAGAGGCTCCTATAGTCTATCATAATAAGCTTTGGGTAATACTTTAAGAGTCCATTAACTTATGCTCAACTAATCTTGAATTACAATAGAAATCCTTTGAAAGCATGTATGATAGTCACACAAATACCACATAAATTCATTTCCATCCTTTTGTGAGTGTTTTCCCCTAGATACACTACAGTTTTTAATCCCTTTGTGTAATATCCCAGAACTTGATATTTTAGCATTAATGGTAGGAAATCTGATCAGTTGTAACTCTAAAAGAAATCAGACTCTGGACTTTTGAAGAATCTAAATCAAAACTCCTTGTGAAACAAATCTATTTTTTTTTAAAGTTATTTATCCATAACTTTGAAACTACGGTAGAGTAAAACAATGTTTTTCTTATATGAGTAGTATAATCGTAATGTTTATTATTTCCAATTAATTATTACTGGTTTTTAAATTATCTCAGTTACCAATACAAGCTAAACATTTTCCAGACAATCACTATCTGAACCGCAGCCTGGAAAGCAGTAGAATCTTTCAAATTTTGGTGCATGAAGCAAAAAGTCATGAAAAAAAATCAGCCATGCAAGGCTGAACTATTGAACAAATGTTTAAACGGAAAACATCTGTCAGAAAATAAGACTTTGGAATAAAACTTAAGAGACTGTACATCCATTTTCCCTTTTTTTTTTTTTAAATAACCTTACAAAATCACTGCACTTGCTTTAAGTTACTTTACTAGAGATTATTTTTTCACAAAAATAATGCATTTTCTTAAACTCTAAATATTTGCCGTGCTGTCTTGCTATTGACATGATCCAGTCATTTCAAAGAAAAGACATACCTGGAAGAAGCTGGACGGTTTCAATACCATAAAATAAATACTTCTAAATAATTCCCCCTGTGTCTTTGAATACATTTGAATGCAAACAAATGCTGAAGTCACCGTCACAACAAAACAGAACTACTGTTCTTCAGTGTCTCTACTCTAATCCCTCTCTTTTTGTTACTGCTGAGACTGTAAGTTTTTTGAAGGCGGAGGTTCCCATTATAAGTTAGTTCACTACCAAGAGCAGAGCTTAACCCATATTCTGCTTAGACTTTGTATTCTACAGTAATATAAATATCTGTGTCTTGTTCCTTCGCATTTGGAGTTTTCAGTGTTTTGCCCAGTTAGTAAGTGCAGATACTAGACTTGGGGGACCCACAGATCAGAAATGGACATCCACACCAGCCTGGTGATGTGACCTCCCAAAACACACCCTGCAGAGGATCTTGGGCAGAGTAACTGGAGAGACTGGAGATGTCCCTGGGTGGCCAGGAAGTCCAGCCACAGGCACCATCAGGGACTGGCCCAGGCCCACAGACACTTGGTCACTGGGAAGCACATCCATTAATGCTCCTACTGCCGTTACTACTTTAGAAATTGCCTGTTTCTTTCATCTTTACAGTGCCTGAGAATTCCATCCCCAGTTATGTTTGGGAGAATAAACTGCTGCACTCACAGCAAGGAACAGAGATCATCACACCCTCTCATCAGCCTTTAATTTACAGCCAGTACTGAACAGTTTGTGCTACCCTCTATGGACCTGGCAGGCCATAACCTTGACTTATCCATGTGGCAAAAGGTCATGATGACACTGCTAATTTGAAAATAAATAGCTTCCTGTAATGTTATAGAATTACTGTAGCAATCAGGCACATAAAGATAAAAGCTCATATAGATAAAGGCATATTAATTAGCTCATAAAGCCTTATTAATCAGGCTTGTAATGGTAGCAGTTTGAAACCATAAAAGAAATGTGTAAGATATTTGTCTGCAGGCTTAAAGTAGAGAAAAGAATGAAAACCCACCCACGCAGCGGGATGTGCCATTAGCACCCTGCTGCTGGGAAAAGGAAGATACAGTCTAAGAGCAGCATCTTCTTCACAGTATATAAATTATTTAATACTTTTGCTCTAGCTGAGGAATAATAGCAAAGAGTACTTCAGACATACTTGGACAGATTAATCTACTTCTAAAGTAGTTCGACTACCTTAATCCATTGCTCATGGAAGTCAGTGGGACTCTGACTGGGAGTGGGATTAGAGCCTATGAGATCCGTTTGTAAAGAAGACATCCTATCCAAACTGAAGTCAATGGCGACTGACTTCAAAAACACAGGATGCCAGTATGTTTCCTGATCACTAAGTCCTAGACCTTCTTCAGGCAAAATTTCCTACTCAGGTTGAGATCAAATGAAATTCAAGGATTCTAAAAAATAAAATACGTTCTGTTTTTTGATGGAAATGCTCTATTCCCATTTTTATTTAGCATTTGATACTTCCAATCAAAGGCAGTCACTATAATCTGTTGAATTTTCAACAAAAACTAATGATCAGAGATATTTAGAAAATCTTAAACTCTCTTGTTTATTTCTCTGTCCCACCCCACTAGCCCTACAAGTTTCTAACGAATCTTCCTTGTTCCAAGGAAGAGTCTGCACACAGTGCAGAGAGGCATTCCATTTTATTACAAATACCCGGGGCAACTGCAGCAATTTATGACTCTGAAAATACCCCCCTTGATCACTAAATCTCTATTAATTTTACATATATTTCCAGAAGGTAGAATGTTTGCTCTGTAAGAGACTGTAAAACAAGAAAGGCATGATTTTTCACTTCCTTCTTTTTGCTCTTAACTTTGTAACAAATACAGAACATATTTACTTGGGAAAGTAAGCTGCACTCCTACTTAACACTTACCCACCTCCTCCCCACACATTTCACCATTGCATCCGACTCAAATAAACCAATGTTTATCCTTGACACAATCTGACATGGCCACATCAGGGCAATGAAGGCTTGTTTTTAGTTTTAAGCCCTTCCAAAGGAATGCATTTTGACACACCAGAGAAGTTGATTTTCGTCTAGGAAGAAATGTATAGGGTTTTCTCCTTTTCACCTATTATTAAACCGAGTGTAATATGCACTTGGTTTCATGTAGGCATTATTTACACGTTCGGCTGTTCATGCCTTGCAATGAAATGATAGTATCTCTTAGATTGTTAGTGTATTCAGCCTTGTACTTTTTAACAAACAGAACATGGTGACAATTATACAATTTTCATTTGTTGCGTTGTCATATAACATTGTTTATATTATTGCAAACAACAGTGACATCCAGAGGCACAAAAGCCTAATCAGAAGTACTCATTATGCATAACGATGTGTTCAAAATCTGAGTTACTCAAGATTTCAACAACTTTGATTCTTTGCAACTCTATGAACTTTAGAAGCATGTATAGTACATAAAGGAATGCATGTAAAGTTCTTATTTTAAATCTGTCCCCACACAGCCTGACACTGGTCAACATTTTTTGCAATATGGTTGACTGAAACAATATTGGGGTACTGGTATACAGGGTCATTATGTCCTGTCATTCATAAGGCTCTCTGTGAAACCTTTTGGCCCCAGATACATGTTTTCAGTCTTTTTGTTGAAAAGAGAAGAGGCGAGATCAAATGAAATTCAGATACTTTCAACTGTGGTGCAAATATATTTTAACATTACATGCAGTTGGACACCTTCTTGGAGAATCACTGATGTTTATGTACAGTTGGTTGCTAAAAGCACACTCTACCAGGTCAGTGTGTGAGGGCATTAGGTAGACTTCAGTGCACTCTTTCACTTCTGAGTCATGGACATGAGTAGGTAGAGTACTGAGATCATCTTGCTTCTGCTTATGTATAAGAATGTAAATGGACATTTAATTGTTTCTTTTTTGGGCCCTGGAGTGTGTGAGTTTTGCCTTGCGAATTTCAGTTCAGCTATGTAAACCTCACTTAAATCCCAGTTTAAGTGTAGGCATACCAGTTCACTCCAAGGCAAATATATGCCGGTTCTCAGCTGTGTTGATTTACTCAAATTGTGAACCCAGTACAGCCCATTAGAAGGAGTGCCCAGTACCAGTGCACATTTACATGCACAGCAAATTGCTTGTTTCCATACAGAGCTCATTGTTTGTGATGAGGCTGAAAGCTCAAGTCTGACTGTTGAGAGCTTTGCCTGAAAAAAAAAGGATTCAAGGACTGACAGAATAGAAAGCTTTAAGATTTTTTCTAATTTTTTGTTATGTTATGTTTTTTATGTTCGTTGCAGAAGTTATAAATATATATGTAGTCCTGAAGAAAAAAAAATAAAATATCCACAGCGCTTACAATTACCATAATCTTAGAAAAACTCAAGTCTCAAAGTAATGCACTTATTGACCAGCTCCTCTCCTGGCGTGAATCATAATAGTTCCATTTGTTTCAGTGAGCTCTGTCAGGTTACATCAGCTGAGGACTGGGGTCCTATTGGTATCTTTCTTAACGTTCCTGTCATTCCCAAGTGGATGTGAGTGCTATAACATTTTCCAACTCTTTAGCTCCTCACATATGCTGAACCCATGCTTGCAGTACGAAGATAATTGCATATATTTACTATTTCTGTCTACAACAGTAGAGGAAAATTCAAGTCTATTTAGCTCTACACTCTCATTTCTTTGTCAAGAAAGTGTATTTTCAAAGATGCCTTTTAAGCTATCTTTTTATACACTGAAGGAAATGGCCTTTGTAATAACCACAGTACCATTTTAGTTTTCAGTAGAAATTTTCTTCTAGAGTAGCTTCTGGTTGTAAATAATACCTGTGAGTAGTCCATTTTAGGGGGTTATCTTCCTTCCCTACTGACACAGCTCCCACATAGTATTTTGCCTATGCTTTCATTCAGGGGAATAAAGTTTTTTGAGGAAAACACTGTTCAGTTCTGTCAATGTCAGACTAGCAGTTGACATAGCAGTGAACTGTTTACAGAAATAAATGCTGCATCCTGTATCCAGCTGACAGACTGCTGCAGTTGGTAATTTATTACTTATTCTTGCTATGAAAGAATATGTATATAATTTCTTTATTGCATTAATTTTTATATAAAAGAATACTTACAATTCTTCTACTTGTGATCACACAACTGACATGGTTCTAGCCATATAATATAAAAACAACTTACTGATAATCATGTGTGAGATGCTACTGTATAAATAAGAACTTTCTTTTTGACCACTGAATGATGATCAGTTGGCCTAAATACATCTTTTTTTATTATTATTTATGACAATATGTATGTTTCTGAATTCAGAAAATTTCTGGAACTATCAGAAAATTATTATTAAAAACCTTTAAAAAAAATGACTTAAGAGTATTAGTTATATATCATGGTTGAAGAGTAAGATAAAGTTGGAGTAGAAAAATCCATTAATACATTTACCAGTGATGGAGAAAATGTTTTATGGATAAATATTTTCTCTCAGGACATAGATGTTCAGCTAGCAGAAATCAGCAATGGCACATCCTTTATTTTCCTGACCTAAGGATCTAGCCCATATGCTCTATTACTATCATAAAAACGATTTTCATCTTGATACAAGAAAGAAAAAAATATTTGTACTCATTTCATAAATTGAAATAATGGGAGGAAAAAAAGGATATTAAGTAGTATGTCCACGGTTGCACAAAAATTATGTGTCCAGGTCAAGGCTGTCTGCATAGTTTGCTTGTCTTTACAATAATATGGCCCTCACCAAGGTCGTTGCATGCAAATTTTCAAAGTAGGGTGAACTTGGATAAGGCATCAAGGACTAAACTCTAAGTATCATGAGTATGTACCTACCTCCAACTAGTTATCTAATATGCACAGCAATTAAAAATTAATCTGTTTTACCATATTTGGGGATATGAAAAATGTTTCATTAAAAAGTATCAAGTTGAACTTAATTCTCTGATTACCATCATGTCCCAAATGGGCAGAGTGGGCACAAAGAAGTGAAGATTTTTTTTCAAATTTGTCCAGCAGATAATTTATCATCATGGTACTTTCTGGCTTAAGAGTTATATTCCTGTGAATCTGTGACAGAGATAATATTATAAAGGAGGGTTCATGTGGTCTGCGCGCACCTGCAGCCCATACTTTAACTAGCAGTGATCAACTGTCTTCCAAGTATGTTAATCATAAAATAAAGGAAGATGATGCCTTGCAAATACAGCGACACATTACTTTGACTTCTGTTCCTCAATAGATACCCAGATAGAGGCACACAGCTCATCACTAAAGAAGATGTGGTACTAGGTAAGAGTATGACCCATGCAGTCCCAGACAGAGCCAGTGCACCAGAGTTTCAGACCAACATGGCCTGGGCAGCTGGATGCAGAGTACATCCCAATTCACTCGTGGCCTCCAAAGATCTTGCAATCTCTTCTAGACCCTACTGAGCAAGTAATCTTTGGAAATATTTTTTAACCTGTTCTAAGGGAAAGACATATCTATAACAAGACCTCTAGCTTTGTAAATGGTTCTATTGATTTTTAGTAGCAGAGAAGTTGAGGCTTCTTTGGTCTATCTTCCCAATTCTGAGGGAATTCACACCCAGAGATTAATGTGGAATTAAAATTGGAGATACACGAAGGCTTTATACCGTATTTCTCATATGCACTGAAGCCAGTTGTAATCTATTAATCTGCAATTTGCATGTGATTAAGTTTCAAGAGTGTTCCCTGTCTGCCTATGCTGTATCTCTTTCTTCAGTGCCTATTGCTAGGCATTTTTCAGAACTGATAGTGGCTTATCACTATCAAAAAGCAGCTCAAACTCCTTAGGAAAATCTTCAGCTTAGCAGCTATCCTTTTAAAATTGTAAATCATACCTGTTTTCCTTCATCTTTATAGCTATTAATAGACATACTTTTCACTACAACAGAATTTGTTTGCAGGGTTATGAGATATCATCTGCTCCTTCTCTTTCCTCCTCTCTTAAGCTGTAATTTTCTGTCATATCATAACAGGTTGTCCTGGAAATAGCTTGTCACAAAATGAAAGATTTGTTGCTACTGAAAAGGCAGAAACAGCTGTAAAAGAGCAAAAGTTAGATTTCAGTCAAATGTTCTTTAAACAAATGGATAGGAAAAAAAGGAGACCCTAAACAAAGCTTACTTAAGCTGTTTTGTTTCTCCAGACAGTCTTTGCAAAGTCTGGGAAGATAAGAATGGTCCTACAAGTGGTTGCAGCTTCAAATAGATTGAGTGGGTGGATAAATATAAGGGAGCACAGTGAGTGATGGAAAAAGGATGGCCTCGGGTCTATACTCAGAAGGAAAACAGATTTATTTTCTAGCAGAAAGCAATTTCCATAAATAAATAGGATGGCTCATCATTACCTGCTTTAAGCATGATTAGGCTAAATATACTTCCAGCAGTCAAAATAAAAAAGATATCTCAGTTAAGTTTTTCTTTTCTATGAAAGGCTCTGCTGCACTCAGTTGGTGTCAAGCATGAGGACTGAAGGGATCAGGGTCCAGATACCACTCTCTGATGTTCATTCTCTCTTTGCTCCAGGGTGTAGGGGAGAGAAATGAGACAGCTATTTCCATGGGTGCTCCGATCTCTAGGATTATTCTGCTGCTAGGATAAGCCAGAAGGATGCATGCTATAGCTGTAGTATGTGATCAGATATCCCAGTGTGTGCCTTTTACTGGTCCCAGCAGCGGGAGCGGGCAGACCCATAGCCCACCATCTCTGTGTGCATGCCTGTGTGTATGTGTGTGCACGCAAGACTCTGGTGTGCTAGGGACATCCCCAAAACAGCAGTGACAGACAGCCTCTCTTTCTTCTGTACTACGTGAGTAGAGCAATGGGCTGAAATTACAACTCAGTGTACACAGCATACAGAAGTTAAGACTATTGAAATTTTTGCAATCAAGAACCTCAGGGGAGAAATGAACCCATTTTTTCTCAGTTACCCAACAGCTGAGTGATTATAGCCAGAGAAATTAGAAGCACGGTCAAACCTTTCTAGCAGAAAGACAACTGAAGCCTGCAAATATTCCCAAGAAGGTGCATTTTTGATCAGTATACTGTATGGCAGTATTTGGTTTTCCAGTATTATTTACTCAACTTTACACAGGAAAGTAAGTTCAATCAACACAAATAAATAATTGTTTCGGTTATACATAGTGTGTACAAACAGAAATAAGTTTCTGATACTGCCTCTGAACTTAAAATCTGGTCTTATTCATTACCTTTAGTAAGAGGCTATGGTTTTTATCCTCTGAATAGTTATTATTATTGTGGCTATGCTGATAATTTCTGGTAGTGGCCTGTTGTCCCACTCAAAAATGTCATTGTTATGCATTGCAAATACATGCAAAAATATTCTACCAGAATGAGAATTCTATGAGAAGAAAAATTATTATAATTTTGATGTACCTTTTCTAAAGTAAACATCTGTAAACTGATTACAAGATACACCTTTTTTAGAGATTCTGTGAATGGAAAAGACTTGCTGATTACCGGTTTTGTTTTCAGTTCTATTTGATGAATCACATTTAATTACAACATAATTAGGTAGCACCTCTGGAAAAATATGCCATGTAATGGTTACAAAGAATGAAAAGAAGTGATCACACTGTAATTTTGAAATATATCACAGCAATTCTTTTCATTAAATTTCTGTGCAAATGAAGTTGCTTATCCTAATTGTCAGTGTCAATACCATAGTCCTAATATTATAGTTTCCGAAACACCAATTTCAATCCCAAAGTAAAGTCTGTGTTTACTTAAGAAATCATCCCAGACCCATTTAATTTCAAACACTCAAGGAATCCCATTAGACTACTAAATATAAGAAAATATAAGAAAATATAGGATTCTCTGCTTTCTAGAAGCTTTAGACAACATCGGAATCCTCTAGCATAATTCTGACTTAAAACAATATATTATGTGGGTTTGCAGATATGTTTTAGTCTCTAGTGAATAGAAATACTGCTAAACACACCTACATTTACATTATTGCACCTTCCAGTGACTTGAGGTGGGACATGGGCCCCATATGGTTTGAATATATCAGCATTTAAAGGAAAGCAAAACCAAAAAGTCCTTGCTGGATTTATGTAGAAAAGAAACAAACAAGAAAAGAGGATTTATGAGGTGGAAATCTCAGCACAGCTTTTCTTGTTGACCTGGTGACTAGCTTGTGAAAGTAGCAACAATACTTGTGGATAGTCCAGTAACCCCATCTTCGGAGGAACAACCTTCTCCAAAGCAGCTAGGCCCACCCTTTGCTCTAAAATATCTTGCATATTGGCAGTGTGTGTGTTCTGCTGGGAGGTGAGCTGCCTTTTCATTTGGGATGTATTAGGCAGGCAGTCCACTGCCAGCCTGGTGCCACACATCCTGAGATCTCTATAGGGGCTCACGTGACAACATAGGTTGTCTGGAGCGCTGCTGTCAGTCCTAAGAATCTAGATATGGGTCTGAGTCATTGCTTTGTTACTCAGACTTTACCTGGTTTTATCTTACAGAACCTTATTAGGATAGTCAGTTTTATTTTACAGAAGCTTATTAGGAACCAAAGCTGAGTTTTCATGTCCTGCTGGATCATAGAATCTTTAAGTTTGGAAAAGACCTACAGGATCATCAAGTCCAAGATCCCTCAGCAACATCCAGGATGCTGGGTCAGGCTGAGGGATTCATCAAGAAAATATCCTCAGTGACCAGATCAGACTTTAGTAAGCCTTTATTTTGCATATTCTTGTAATGGTCCTGTTATTTGACTACCTGCTAACAGTGATCTTTCAGACGTGAAAAGTCAGTTCTAAAAAATTCATGGCTTGGCTTGAAAACCACTGAGTCTTAAAATTGCATATTGAGTCGCAGTTTGTTTGACCACTGGGTTTTTTACCTATGGAACTGGCATCTTTACATGCTTCCCTACCTCCAAAGGCTAAAGATATAAAAAGTTTTGATGACTTTTTTTATGTTTTCCAGGGTTCTTCAGTAGAACCTTGATTTCTTCCATACAACAGGATACTCTGGGTTACATTTCCACCTAAAAATACCAGAGACTTTAAAGTGTGGTAGCAGTCATGGAGGTTACCAATCTTGCAGACTGAACAGCAAGGAAGAAAAGCAAGCTGGCTAAACACTCACCCTCCCTGGCATGAAATATTTTTTTCTGTGATGTTTTCTATACAGAGAGTGGTTGGGGTACTAGAGGAGGCTGCACCACTTTGCTGCCAGTGAAGCTATTGGGACAGCTGAGAACGTCCCAGACAGCTCCTGTGAAAAGTTCCTATTCCAAAAATGTGCTGTCTTCTCTCCCTCTTTACAGTTCTAGAGAAGAAAGACTCACAAGCAAGGCTTTTCAAGCTAATGGGTGCTGCCAGGTTACTGGGATACTTTGGATAGATGAAGACAGTTTTTAAGTCAAAAAGCTTTCAGAGGAGCTGGCAGCTGCGCACAGGCACTGAGTCTGCACTGCAGTTACATAAGGAAATAAACTCAAGGCCAGATATTCCACCTAAATGTGAAGCTGCTCTTCAAGCTGTAATTGAAAGGAAAACTAACTTAAGAAACGCAAGGATTTCTCTTCTTTTCTTTCCTCACTGTGCAATTCACAGTATGAGCCAGTGCCAGCAGGTCACCCAGTGCCAAGGACCACAACTGGCCCTCTGCGACCTGAGCTATGCATCTCTCACAAGAGCTGGGGCACAGTATTATTTTCCATAAATTCCCAAATCTTGAAAAAAATGCTTAAAGATTGCTTATGTGTCACAAGGGGCATAAAATAAAGAAATGTTGTTATGGGCCTTTGGATAAGTTTAAACACATTAAAATTGTAAAGGTTCTTAGACATAAAACAGTAAGAAGAAAATCAGGCATATGTAATACTAATTTTTTTATTGCATTACAAGAAACTCAGTAGTAGGTTGACTTTAAGTACCTTGGGCTCAAGTGAAAATAAATGTGTGATTTATCTTTTGCAATTGCCTGTGTTTTTAGTACTGTTTTGTTTAAAACATTTTATAGTTAAACTCCTGTCTGAAAAATGCTATCAAAAAAATCCCAAAGTGTTAAAATTAGGTATGATGTTCAACCAAGAGCATAACAGCCAAGTATGAACATGAAATGGTATTTTTCAAGTTTTTAATACAGGTAAATAATGCTAACAAGGAAGAGAAAATATTGAATTGTTAAACTTTTTCATTAATTTTTTTTTCCTTTCTTTCTCATGTGCCAAATCAATGGAAATTTTCTTTTGTGATCTCAGAAATTCTTGAAGAAATTATTCTGGAGGGTAACTCCAAGATAAAATGCTGAAACCTATATAGCATGGAATATAATTATAGTAGAGGAAGGGAATGATCACAGCCATGAAAAAGAAATATAAGCTGCTTTGGAGAATTAAGTACTTCAGCTCCAGTAAGTTCAGTACATTTCTCATCAGCATTAATAGGAGTTATACCTGCTCACAGTATGAGTAGATTTACACAAGTTAATTTTATCCTTCTCAATCCAGGAAGATGATTTTAGGAAATGAAGGATGAAGATTGCCAAGATATATGTCTTAGGATGAAGATGACTACCTTGTCCTTGTGCAAAACTCATTAATTCTCTTCCCTGTGTTAGCTTTCTGCCAAGTCAAATATTTGTGAATGGCTACTCCTTGTTCCAGCATAATACTCAGAATAATAATATAGTGTAGTGTAGTTTTGGATCTAAGAAGAAGGTAGTATAGCTTCCAAATCTGTATGCAAAAGATTTTGGTCTGAAACAAAACAAGCTTTGAATGAACAAAACTATTTTAGAAGGTAATATATCATCCTTTTGGGAAGGCCAGCCCCACCAATCTTATGAGATTGGTTGGAAGCAATATCTTGCATTTCACATTTTGCACCACTACCTCCAGGTCTATATTTATTAAGCCTCTGTCTTTCATTAACAGATTTTCATTATCTTGATCTAAGTTCTTATCTCTTTGTTTGTTTTCAGGACACGTAATTCCAGTCAGATTTACCACAGGTGTGAAAACAACAGTTATTCAGAGTTCATAATCATGCTTGTGACACCTAACTCCTTCATTCCATTTAAAAGACATTTACATTTCCCATTATTACTTCTGCCAATAGCTTTAAAAAAAACCCACAACATATTGGCAAAATATCCACAAATCATAACAGTTTCAAACTACATTACAACAGATTCCTATTCTCTTTTCATTTTTAATAACTTCAATGTAGCATAGATGTTCGAGAAAACACTGTACACACCATACCTGTGAACTCAGAGGTAAATACAGAGTTCTGGGCCATATTTCTTCCAGGTGGAATAAAAGTAGTGCCAGTCTTTTAGCCTTGTGCCTGTTCTTCAAAAGCTTTATTTTCTGAAATGCTAGCTCTTTATGAGTCATATTAATCCCTTGCTGCAACTTCTGTTTAGATACAAAGAAAAATCCTGCCTTACATCATGTAAAAACCACATTCAATCAGACTGTGTTCTGCAGGTTAAAAATACAATATGGTGTAAATCAATGGTGATCTATGCAGAGCAAGATGTGTTTTCAGGGTAAGAACTTAAAATAAAGATATCCTGGTTTATGTTCAGGTAAGTAGCAATATAACAGGAAAAAAAATAGCAAGATAGTGCTTAAGAGTGTGTAAGCTAAAGAACAGCTTACAACTTTGATTGAAATTTTAATGAGGTAAACATTAATTGGAAAACATACCTTTTCTATCTAACCTTTCAAATTTAATTAAATATCACAAAACCAGGAAAGACTTAATATGCTTTGTTAAAGCAACACTAGTCTGATTAAAATTAATAGTTCTTGAGCTCACTTCTGCTTTCACTTTTCTGAAGTAACTCTTCCGTAGCCAGTTATTTTTCACTACCAATAAAATCTCTTCCTTTTTCTGAAAGCTTCCAGGTATATCACCCAACTTGGCTGCACAAGAGAAGAGCTGAGTCTGCTCCAAGGTGGGATTTCAAATCTGTCTATTTGCATCTGGAAGTCAGTCAGAACTGAAATAGCCTTTGCAGTATGTCTTGGGTCCTAAGAGGGAAGGAAGAACAGGTTTTTTTCCCCTCCAAAGCTTCACTGTTCCTGGTCCCTGTAAGATGAGGGAAATTAAAGAACTTGCAGTATCTAGGAGATAAATCTTTCTTTCAGTCTTTATTTCTCTGGAATTTAATAAAGCCATGCTGAAGATTGATATTCTGTGATTTGAGGGGTTTATGATTTCAAACTGACTTTTTAAAAACACTCTACCTAAGTACACCATAATATAACATAGAAATAAGTTGCAATGAAAATCATATCAACAAAAAAAAGTCAAAACAGTAATTCCAAAAATAGTGACTAGTGAATGTTACAACACTGCATGAAGATTTTAGTTTGTTCAAATTCTCCAAAACCAAAAATCTAGTGAGTATTTTAGTGTGATCCACAGAGCTTTTTAATTTGTCAGAGCTTTGTTTTTCCACAAAGAGGGTTTCATCAAAGTATTTACCACCCAGTTTTTAACATCATCTTAGAGATAAATTGTAATTTTTCTGTGACCAAATAAAGAACATCAGGATTTTTACTTACCTCTAGAATTAATCTTGCAAATACTTCTATGCAGCTTTTATAGTCACATTCCAATTTCCAACTGTCTCCTTTCCAAAGCCCTGGAGAGAAAGTATCTTGCAGTAAACACTTACACCAGGGCAGAATAACATCTGTATTGCTGTGATGACTGAAGTTAGAGGAAGGACCAAGCCAAAGGTCCACTCCAATCCTCAGTCCCTTTCAGCTGCTGCTAATCTACCATATTTGGAGAGTAACCGTCCAGCAGAAACTACCATCACTTGCACTCTAGATAATTATCAAACAAGGCCTATATCTTGGATTTCCTTTCTCTGTTCCTCTGAATGTGAACAAGAGTCACACTTTGACCCCCATAGTTGTGGAGGAGAAATTGAAGGAGTCAGAGCAGCAGCTGACCAGTAGGTATAGAAAAATGGTATCTTCAGCCTGGAGAAAAGAAGGCTCCAAGGAGACCTTATAGCAGCCTTCCAATACCTCAAGGGGGCCTTCAGGAAAGATATGGAAAAACTCTTCAGTAGGGCCTGTTGTAATAAAATGAGGGGTAATGGTTTTAAAATAGAGGGAAGTAGATTCAGATGAGATATTAGGAAAAATTTTTTTACAATGAGGGTGGTAGAACACTGGAACAGGTTGCCCAGAGAGGTGGTGGATGTCCCATTCCTGGAAACATTTAAGGCCAGGTTGGATGAGGCTCTGAGCAACCTGATCTAGTTGGAGATGCCCCTGCTGCTTGCAGGGGGGTTGGACTAGATGGGGTTGGATCTTTGAAGGTCCTTTCCAACCCAAACTATTCTATGATTCTGTGATTCTACAGAAAAGTGAATTAAACAAGGCAGTATCAGTCTGTGACATTAAAACTAAATGCCATAGACTAGCCTATGTCCATACTACTGAATTCCTTTCCCTGCCCAAACAGGATGGCCTTACCCAGATTGCCTATTAGGACTGGTCCCCGTCCTGGCAGGGCGCGCTAAGAGATGACTTGCAAGGGCAACACCATCCCAGGGGCCACTGTGACAAGTCACCGCTGTAGCTGGTCAGGTTTCAGACGCCAGGAACATTTCCTGCCACCACTTAGCTTAGTCGTATGGATAGCATGACAGCAATATCCAATAAGGCAAGGCCAGCTTCAAACAGGCAAGCAGGCAGCCAGGCACATGTTGTGACAAAAAGTTAAGCAAAATGCAACAGCAAGCAAGCTCTGGAACCACTAGGCTGTTGCAGGTCCACAGTCAGGTCGTGGCACAGGAAAAATTTGTCATAAGTTGTTCACAAAAGGAAGTTTAGCTGGATTCATCCTGGTTTAGTTGTCCCCATGTTCAGTGTAAGCTACATAGATACACAAGCATCCTTTAAATAATTCAGGAACTACCTTTTTAACTTTAAAAAGAAATTGTTATGCTTTGCTGCTCACTCATTTCACTAAGCTTCTCAGCAATGAAAAGCTGTAGAGAAATTTTTATAAAGCATTTCTAGTACAAGGAGTCTTGGAGCCTTTCCCTCTGCCATCTCATCTCTATTCATGATTTTAACCATACACTTAATGAGACTGAGACTCACCTCAAAAACTCTCCTCACAGCTGTCAAGCATTCCTTACTCCTTTTCCTTGAGCTCATCTGAATTCTCCAAGTACAACCATTTCTGCAGTGACGTTCCCTCATGACATGCTGACTCTCTGATTGACAGGCAGCACACACACGCCAAGCAGAATGTCAAAGAACACGGCATGATAAAACCAAACATAGCTTAATACAGTTACGATAATGCCAAACTGCTTAAAATTCTCTGTACCTTTGACAGACTAGCCGTGTATTGTATGTCTTTCAAAACTGTGCATCTGCCTAGAAAAAGCTAGCTTCTCTGGCCCTTGAAGGAGATAAATACCATTTGCATTTTAGACCTAAGTAAATTGATTTTTATTGATGAGAGGAAGATGTTTATTGTGATCTTTCAGACTTACAAGCTTGTATTTCATTGCATACTTAATGTGTGATTTGAAGGCTACCTGACTTAAATAGCACTGTTATTAAAGCATACTAAATGGTAAAGACCTGACTTACAAATATTTTCACAGTTGAAATCTGCAAGATAAGTTTACCTGTAGTCATATTTGCAGACAAAAAAAAAAAAAAAAAAAAAAAAAAAAAAAAAT
>WHYT01014771.1:176199-214449 GCA_009806455.1 Tetrax tetrax | reverse complement strand
GTTAAAATTTGAAAAAAAAAAAAAAAAAAAAAAAAAAAAAAAAAGTCATTATTTCCTGGAAGATTATTCTTTAAAACTTGATTGTGGAAGTAACTATTTCAGATTTTCCTGTCATTCAAGCAGGGAGAAGGTAACTAAAAGATCACTTCAGAAGGGAGTACAAAACACTGAGAAAAAATATTTCAGCAAACAATTTCTAAACCACTCACAGACTAAAAATTATTCACTCAACAATATATTTCTTTCCAAAGACATATTGGGAAAGTTTAGGAGTCATTTATAGCCACAACATTGAATGCTCCTATACAAATGTGTTTCCTACATAGAGAAGCTATCGTACAACACAAAGGGCATGAATCCACAGCATGTTTGTTACTCCTGCCACTCTTCTGTGGACATATCTGATTGACATTAAAGCCACACAGTGTACTGCTAAATGAAACAGGGCCACAGCCCTATTTAGAATCCTTGTGGCCCTAAGATGCACCTAATATGGGGGTAGAGCAGCTTTCTTGTTCCAAACTGTTTGAAATAACCTGACAGAGAGAAGGAAAAGTGTCTTCAGCCAAAGGCTTGTGAAGCTGGTTAAGAGGACTTTAAACTAATGTTGCCAGGGGAGGCAAACCACCATTCATCCCAGTACTGTCAGTACAGTGTCAGTGCCAGCAACAGGTGCCCAGATGCTGGGGAAGGATCGCAGGTAAGTAGGAGAGCATCGAAAGTGCAGCTCAAAGGAATTCCAGCTGCTCCAGTCAGCAAGTCAGCTTCGTTGAGGGCCCAACTGAAATGCCTCTATGCTAACGCACATAGCATGGGGGACAAACAGGAGGAGTTAGAGATGAGTGCATGTCTGCAGGGCTACAACATTGTTGGCATCATAGAGATGTGGTGGGATGGCTCCTATGATTGGAGTGTCAGAATGGAGGGATACAGGCTCTTTAGGAAGGACAGGCAGGGCAGACTAGGAGGGGGTGTCACCCTCTATGTCAAGGACCAGTTGGAGTGTGTGGAGCCCCTCCTGCAGATGGATGAGGAGCTGACAGGGAACTTATGGATCAAGATTAAAGGGAGGGCAGGAACAGGTGACATTACAGGTGGTTTGCTACAGGCCACCTGACCAGGAGGATCGAGTGGGCAAGGCCTTCTATAGACAGATAGGAGCAGCCTCATGGTCACAGATCCTGGTCCTCGTGGGGAACTTCAACTACCCCCATAACTATTGGAGAGACAACACAGCAGGTCACAGGCAATCCAGAAGGTTTCTGGAATGTGTGGATGATAACTTCCTCCTGCAAGTGATAGAGAAGCCAAAGAGAAGAGGTGCTATGCTGGACCTTGTTCTCATGAACAGGGAGGGGCTGGTGGGGAACATAGAGCTCAAGGGTAGACTTGGTTGCAGTGACCATGAGATGGTGGAGTTCAAGATCCTTAAGGCAGCAAGGAGAGTGTGCAGCAAGCTGTCTACCTTGGACTTCAGGAAAGCAGACTTTGGCCTCTTCAGACATCTGATGGGTAAAGTGCCATGGGATACAGCCCTAGAGGGAAGAGGGGCCCAGGAAAGTTAGTTGATATTCAAGAATCACCTTCTCCAGGCTCAAGAGTGATGCATCCCAATGAAGAGGAAGTCAGACAAAAACGCCAGGAAGCCTGCAAGGATGAACAAGGACCTCCTGGACCAACTGAAAAACAAAAAGGAAGCCTACAGAGGGTGGAAGCAAGGACTGGTAGCCTGGGAAGATTATAGAGAGATTGTCTGAGCGGCCAGGGATCAAGTAACGAAGGCTAAAGCCCTGAGAGATTTAAATCTGGCCAGGGTATGTCATGGACAAGAAAAGCTTCTTTAGGTACGTTAGGGATAAAAGGAAGACCAGGAAGAATGTAGGCCCTTTCTGGAAGGAAATAGGAGATCTGGTTACCTGGAGCATGGAAAAGGCTGAGATACTCAATGACTTTTTTGCCTCACTCTTTGCTGGCAAGGGCTCTAGCCACATTGCCCAAGTTGTAGAAGACAAAAGAAGGGACTGGGAGAATGAAGAACTGCCCACTGTAGCAGGAGAGCAGGTTTGGGACCATCTAAGGAACCTGAAGGTGCACGAGTCCCTGGGACCTGATGAGACACATCTGTGAGGCCTGAGGGAACTGGCAGATGAAGTTGCCAGGCCACTGTCCATTGTATTTGAGAAGTTGTGGCAGTCTGGTGAGGTTCCTTATTACTCAAACAGGGGTAACGCAATCCCCATTTGAAGAAAAGGGAAAAAAGGAAGACCCGGGGAGCTACAGGCTAGTCAGACTCACCTCTGTTCCTGGCAAGGTCATGGAACAGATTCTCCAGGAAACCATGCTAAGGCATATGGAGAATAAGGAAGTGACTCATGACAGCCAACATGGCTTCACTAAGGCCTGACCAATTTGGTGGCCTTCTATGATGGGATTACTGCATCAGTGGACAAGGGACAAGCAACTGATGTAATCTACATGGACTTGTGCAAAGCATTTGACACTGTCCCACATGATATCCATGCCTCTAAACTGGAGAGACATGGATTTGACAGACAGACCACTCCATGGATAAGGAATGGGCTGGATGGCCACACTCAAAGAGTTGTGATCAATGACTCAATGTCCAAGTGGAGACTGGTGACGAATGGCATTTCTCAGGGGAGGGTGTTGGGCCCAGCCTTGTTTAAGATCTTTATCAGCGACATGGACACTGGAATAGAGTGCACCCTTAATAAGTTCACTGATGACACTAAGCTATGTGGCTGGACGGTATGGATGCCATCCAGAGGGACCTTGACAGGCTGGAGAGGTGGGCCCGTGAGAACCTCATGAAATTCAACAAGGTCAAGTGCAAGGTCCTGCACATGGGTTGGGGCAATCCTAAGCATAAATACAGGCTGAGTGGAGAAAGGATCAAGATCAGCCTTGAGGAGAAGGACTTGGGAGTGCTGGTGGATGAGAAACTCGGCATGAGCCGGCAATGCGCCCTTGCAGCCCAGAAGGCCAACTGCATCCTGGGCTGCATCAAGAGGAGCATGGCCAGCAGGTTGAGGCAGGTCTCCCCCTCTACTCCGTTCTTGTGAGATCCCACCTGGAGTACTGCGTCCAGCTCTGGAGCTCCCAGCATAACAGGGGCATGGACCTGTTGGAGCAAGTCGAGAGGAGGGCCATGAAGATGATCAGAGAGCTGGAACACATCTTCTATCAGGACAGGCTGAGAGAGTTGGGGTTGTTCAGCCTGCAGAAGAGAAGGTTCCGGGGAGACCTTATAGCTGTCTTCCAATATCTCAAGGGGGCTTGTAAGTAAGATGGGGAGAAATGCTTTGGCAGGGCCTGTTGTGATAGGATGAGGGGTAATGGTTTTAAAATAGAGGGAGGTAGATTCAGACTGGAGATAAAGAAAATAAATTTACAATGAAGGTGGTGGAACACTGGAACAGGTTGCCCAGAGAGGTGGTGGATACTCCATCCCTGGAAACATTCAAAGACAGGTTGGATGAGGCTCTCAGCAACCTGATCTGTTTGAAGATGTCCTTGCTCCTTGGAGGCAGGTTGGACTAGATGACTTTTAAAGGTCCCTTCCAACCCAAACTACTCTATGATTCTATGATTCTAACTCCCCATCTCTCTTTTATTCAGCAGTACAGAAAGAGGCTGAGAATTCAAAGGATCAGTGGCCTTTGCAGAAAAAGTGAGCACAAAAGCCTTCTCCTGCTACCCCTGCACAGCAGCCGCAGGAGGGGCAACCAGGCTACTGTCAGCACCTTGATAAGTTTTGAGTTTTAATTGCTTCTGTCTTTTAAAGTAGTCCCTCAGCAACTTCATTGTTGCCAACACCTTCTTTTGTGCCATAAACTTCACTTACTCATACATCCCCTCTCTGCTTTCCTTTTAAGATCTGAGGAAGAGTTCGTGTGCCTAAAGCTTTTTACATCTTACTGGCTATATGAGCTGATTACAAACTAAATTACCTCTACCTATGTTCTGACTCTGGCTTTTGTCCATAGACTATCATGGCTAGAGCAAAGTATCAAGTCCAGCTAAGATTATGCCTTTGCTCAAGAACTTTCTTGCACTTGTAATACATGCTACATTTTAAGCAGATTACAGTAGAAGAACAGCACCTCCGAAACAAAAATTAAAAAACAAGCCTCACAGCCTACCATTTTCATCCAAAATCAGAATTTTTTTCATTTGAAATAAAGTAGTTTTCAGTCAAGCCAAAATGAACTTTCTTATATAATTTGTCCAAAGGTAAACTAAAAGTAAATCACACATGCATTTTTTAACTTCATGAGATTTCTTTGGTTATTTTACTAAACATGTCATTACTAAGCATGATTTTTACCCTGAAAAATTCTACTGAAACAAAAAAAATAACAAGTCTTTATTGCTAATGTTGTATGAAAAATTGGGCATCATTTTATTCACCACATACAGTGACCTGCGATATTGTTTAGATATCATCCGTCTCCCTGCCACTGAGTCTATGGTTAGTTTTGCATTCCTGCCATCATACTTGCTGATTACTGTTGCTTTTACCTTAGGAACATTTAGAAGATTCATGTTTTTTCTTTATGAGGCTGAGCCAGTTACTCAGAGCACAGCAGTTTCCAGACCTATTCCTTAATTACACTTATTGCACAAATAATGGCTTAATTTGATAAATACCTTTAATTTTAAACTTTAATGTCTCAATATCTGCACCAAGGGTAAAATGCTGAATTTGCGCTGACAACCATGGAAGAAACACATCTAACAATACTCTCTGCAAATGGGGAGATTTTTTTTTTCTTTGTTCATTGCTATTCCTTAATTTCTACTTTGGTATCTGCTTCTTCTCAGATGAAAGAAAATGAAAATAATGCAGAGAGAGGTGTAATACATAGGCATGGTATGAAGCTACAGGCTGTGCTTGATATGCAATGGGAAATTTTCAAGATGAACAAGTAAAATGATGGAGAGAATGAGAGTGTCCTTGCAGATTCATTGTGGAAACTGCAACCAGCATCTTATTCAAATGAAGACCAAGTTCAGCATGAGGAAACTGCTGCCTAAGAGAGCTAGCGAAGATTAAAGCAGATCAGCTAATGCTAGCTGAAACTGCAGTATTTTGAATTCAGTTAGGTTATTCTTGACTTGTGCCTTTAATGGGTTATGTTCACGTTTGTTCTTTCCTGCAATCTGAGTTACACAAATTGCCATGCAAGCACAAGATAATGTTTCCAAATAGACTCATTGGCGCATTAATCTATAGCACTGTAATCGGCCTGAAGATCGGATTTTTTTTTTCATTAAGCAGTGAATGTCAGCTCCTTTGGGCATACAAGGTGTCATCAACTTTATTCCAGCTTTGCTGACTCATATAAACATCTACACTTGTAAGCATTAATTTTCTTAGAGCTACAGCACGTTATGTACTAAAGGGGATCAGAAGTAAGCAAAATCATCTGGAAAATATAGTCTAAATTTATATTGCTTCTGCTGAGAGGATTAATTTCGCTGGCTGGAGATAGAATATATATTAAGCCATTAAGGTTTATAAATCTAGAGACACAAAATAACTCATTTTACACCAGCTATTATTACCACACTTGTTTTGTTTGTACGTGCTCAAAATGCTCTGTTACCCGAGTGTTGAGAGTACTCTGAAATTACTAAGTAGCTTTATGTTCACGGGCAAACGCATCTTGTGAGTTTGAATTTCTTGAAGATTCAAGAAAATCTAATGATTTGTTTGTTAGTTAAACAGCACACACTAACTGAAAGCAAATTACAGCTTCCTTTTCTAAGGAAGTGTGCTCCTACCTTTTTTTGACAGTAAGGTATATAGATAGGAATAGCTGAACTTCAGCTACTCTTTCCAAGTCTCAGCTGCTCAGGTGCTATTTTACCAAATCCTAGGCAGCTCCCTAATTTACTGAATGCCTCCCAAGGGTACCACAGAAGGACAATCCTCCTCTTGCTGCAGTGTAGCACCAGGGGCAGAGACTATGGGTTACATTGGCATCCTCCCTCTCCTTCCCAAGACATGCAGGCAGCAAAGAAACACAGGAAGAAACTGCAAAACTGCATCATAGTGAAAGGATCAAAAAAAGCTGCATTCAGTCTTGGGGAGAGTTTTAAAATATTGAAACAGAATATATTTTAAAGAGACTTATCCTTTGATAAATAATTATTCTATTTCTTTGTCTTTGAAAACGGAGATAGACAAAATTTAATATACAAATTTACCTCTCTGTGGGAGAAGGAAAAGGCTGACCATGTAAATTGGTAGATGGCTTGGTTTAGCATGGCTGTGTAGATTTATTGATGTGGTTTTATGATGCTTTCACTACTTCTGAAATAAAATTTCCGTAAGTCTTGAAAGTAAAGCTTTTGAATTACTTACCATCTCCTGCTGCACAAAAGCCAAACAGTAGGCTTAATTTAGTACTGAAGACAATGAGTTACTCAGCTCATCCTGTCAGATGCAGAATAGGTTTTGGTTTATATTTTATTTACTTTTGGTTTTGCACTGCCTTCATTCACATTTATAATTTAAAATTATGTTAGAAACATTTTAAGTGCATTTAAGTGGTTTAGGGAAATGGTAATGGAATACTGAGCCATCTCTTTTTAAGGTCATCAGAATAAAATTGGCATGGGTTAGCCTTTATTCGTCACACCTACACAAATTAAGCTGACAGCCTCCATCTTTTACAAGTGGACTCCCTTTTGTGAGCATCAGTAGTGAATAGAAATATCTGGTAAGTATGAATACTATCTCACCTGAATTTCAGCTTTTCTGGTATTATTTCAATTGTTCTTGATTTGATAGCTCACCCTATATTTTTTTTTCTATTTTCAGAGCTTTATGATTGTAACAGAATAAAAATATCTACATTCTCACTGCCAAGAACATTTAAACTGACATTAATACTTCTTTGCACACCCCTAATGATAAGCTGACTGGAAAGGCAACAAGCACATGTATGCCTTCTTAAAAAAAGAGCTATTTTAGCAGCAAATAAGTATCTATTAGGTGTGTATTAAACTGGTTAAATGCAATTTTAAATATTTTCCAAAGAAGAGTTCTTAAGACTACACAAGTTTAGTAAAGTCTTATAAATTATGAGAAATGCATTTTAAACTTTAAGCTCTATGTTAAAGAATTAAATGGATTGACAGTAAATCTTACTGCATCTGTACACCATGCAAATAAAAATGAAGCTGTAAATACTGCAGAAACATCTGTGCAATTTGAACCAGGAAGCTTTAACAATTATTGAGTCTGGTGTTTGTATCCACTTACACCAGTGTTTGTAAATCTATACAATGAGGAAGGTATTAGAGCAACATTAGAATCCCAGTGTTTGCTCTGAGAAAAATTAACCCAGCCTTGGAAACTTTCCATTATGAACTTGGCAAAAGAGTATGGTGGGATTCGGTGAATAACAGAAGTGTCATTCCCCTACCAGCATCTTGAAATAGAGGTGTTATGTCCAGCCTGTTACTGATCACACAATTTGCTGCTGCAGCTCTCAGTGAAGCAGGGACCAAAAGGAAATTTAAGTCGCACAGAAAATGGAGCTTAAGCTGAATTGCCTTCCAGACTCAGTTTTACAACTAAGCAAGGGTGAATGTTGACTTGAGACCAAACACTCCCCCACTGCTGTCTTATGACCTAAGCAATCTTCCTAAAAGTCAGATGAGAACTACTCAGTGTGAATTCCTGTTGCCTCATTAAATGTTTTCTTCCTAAGATGGTACACATGCAGCAACCTGAGTGCCACAAACTCAGCCCTGTAATAGTCTTAGCTGAGGTGCTTTAACACATTAAAGTCCCACGTAGGACACTTAAGAAGCCCGTTCAACACAGAAGCCTACAAGTTGGGAGAAAAAAGGCTGATGCCCCAAATTTATGAATATTTTCATCCAGAGATGTGAAAGATGAGATCATATCAAAGCACCTCAGCTGTAGGAAAATCCAAGTCTTCACAGACCAGATAGTATTTTGTCTGGATAATGCATCTCGTGCAGTTTCTTAGTGTTAGACTATGGTGTGGGGAAATGAAAACACCATTTCCTCCTTGTTTAGGCTTAAAAGCCATGCTGCAAACTGTCAGCTTGTCAGGTCACACCAACAAGACAGGAAAAAAGAGGCATAGTTAGTGAACCCAAATACAAAGCCACCAAGGTACAAACACAACATTCTCAACACTCTTAAGATTCAGGTTGCTGGGGAACAGTGCTGTCAGAAATGCAGCCAGAGCCCCTAGATGCTCTGAGGATTAGGCAATGACTGAGCAATGCTTTTGAAGGTCTAGCTGAGAGACTATAATAACCAGTGTAGCAATTATACACTAAATCCCTGTTTATTCCTGTTTAGTTATGTCGCTGGTGGTGGGCCAAGTAGGAAGTTTATGGACTGTGATTCCTAAAAAACTGTAATGTTGGCTTCCCGGATGAGCATGTTTGAAAATAATCTTCCACAGTCACAAGCAAATGCAGCATAAATGCACCTCTTTTTTCCTCATACAGTCATTTCATTGAGAAATATTATCCAATTTACAACAAAGTCTGCAAATCAGAGACCATATCAGAGACCAGTGCAAAGAACTAAATCGATCTGAGCTAACTTTAGGAGTAAACTGAATTATCTCTGATTTACATCAGTACACTCAAAGGAGGATTAGATTTGCAGAATATCTATGTTAACCTGAAATACGCATTAACCATAACAACACTGTAATAAGTAATTCTGAAGGAAAAGAGAACATTTCTCCAGGTAGTTTGCTGATAGACTGTGAAATTTGTTTCTGCAGGGATTACCTTGTCTTATACCAGACTTTGAAAGGAAGTAATCATTTTCAGAAAAAAAAAAAAAAAAATTCTGATAGGAAAAATGGGCAGGAGCTGATGACATAGGATTAAAAACGGAATTTTGCCCTTGTGGACCTTGTGGAAACCTTCATACTGTTGGCAAGTTCTGTCATGTGTCTCCTCTCTCTTCTGCTCAAGCATTAGACAAGAGAACTACTGGAAGTAGGATAACAGACCTGAAGGACCAAAACTCAATCTGGTGGAGCAGATTGTGTTTTTGTATTCAGAGCTATTTAACAAACCATGTTGTGAATCGAGTCTGCAAAATCAGTACCTTGATAATGTTTAAACAGGATTTTATATTGGCCAGATGGATCATGGCAGAGCCTAGTCAAGACTGGGGTCTCATTCTGCTAGGTAATCAACAAACATGAGAAATTAATGCTGGGAGTGAAAACAAAAATGGCACTTACAGTGTGCTGTTAAACACGGTGCAGAAGCACCTGAACAAGCACAGAGAAATGATCCCTATATCTTGAACCAGAGCAGCCACCTCTGCAATCTAACGAGAACTTTTGCCTGCAGATCTTTGATCCCTAAGGCCCAGCTTCCCCCTGGCTCTCAGTCCACTATTACAATATATACAAGTGCTAAGGGACACAAGAGATTGTGAAAGCTCATGTATTTGTTTAGCTTGCTCCTGAGCATCTACCACAAACAATTTTTCATACTGCTTTCATATTGCATGCTTCATTCTTCATCTGGCATTTACTGCTCTTCTTCCAAGGCCTTTCAGAGCAGGTCCCTGGAGCAGCCAGCCAGATGCTCTGTTCGCCCTGGCCAACAACTTGCAGGTCCATTTGTAATATCTCTCATCTCTTTCTGTGTTCTTTTGGATGGAGACTTCACTAAGCTCCCTGCCTTGTTGCTTGCTATGGCCAACATAATTCAACAAAAAAAAAATACTGAGTAGAATATCAGAAGGATTTTCCATTGCAACCGTGTAATAAAATATGAACAGCATTTGAACCAGAGTAGTAGAAAGAAACTTTAGCAATAAAAATTAACAATGTATCAGTTTACTGCCTTACGGTCCATTGCTTATTGAGTTAGTTCAGCTTCCTCTTCGCCAGAACCATAAAGGCTTCCAGCAGGAAAATAATTTGAAAGACATATTTGTTTATGATCCTTCACTACCAAGAGAGAGATCAAACCCACGGTTTCAAAACCATCTTTCAGAAAGAAGTGCGGTGCAGAAAATGAGCTGCCTTGGCTCAGCAGGATGTGGAAAGCGTGCGGGAGTGTTGCGGAGAAGCTCCTCAGAATACGCTGGTTTTCAAGGGGAAAGAAAATCCTTGTCAAATCCTGGCAGTGGAAGAAAATGAGAAAGTATGATTAATGGCACCACTGAAAGTAACAAAATAAACCATGGAAGCTAAACAATCCAGCATCGTGCAGGGAGCCTCTGCATATGAAGAATCTGTTTAATTTATGTATGGTTTAGTGGTTTGCTACATTTCTAAATTCTAAAGGGTATGTGAATGCATTCCCATGTTGGCTGAGCAAAGTTTCCAACACTGGACTACACAAATATCCACAATCTGCCTTTACATCCCCACTGGTACACATAGTGCATTCCACAGCTATTTAGAAGTTGTCAGTCCCTGCTGCTCAGATATTTGGGGAGTTTGGGTCCAGATTGCAAGAGTGAGCAATGCTGATTCCAAGCTTCTGAAAGAAATCTACGTAGTTTAAAGAAAAGAAAACTTGCATACAAACTTTCTTTCCTTTGTTTAGGTCAAACTAGCTGTTTGTTCTGGCATTTTGTTTTAGAAATAGCAACATACAGGTTTACAAAGAAAATAAAAATAAAACCCTTAAGTCATGGATTTATTTCCTGATCCAAATAATTGACAAAAACCCCTAAGAATGTGGCCAGGAGATCAGGTAACTGGAAGCTTCAGAGTGTGTTTGACCAGAACAATGAATTCAGCATTTTAGCAAGAAAACAACATTTTTTAATACTGTACAGTATTGTTATGATTAAACTTCTTTTATAACTTAGGTCTTAACTTGATGTAAATTAGCAATTATTAGCTCATGTTTAAACTCTGAGTTTAAATAAAAAGATTTTGTACCAACTAGAGGTTTATCTGATTGCCAGAATTAAGGAGGTAATCATAACAGGCATGATTTCTTTGGGGTTTTGTTGTTGCTTTTATCTTTTTGCTATAAGCACTTGGCAGAAGACAGATTTTCTAGCCATATAGCCTTTACTTGTGCTGCATCTCAAAAGTATTGTATTTGAAAGACCAGCATATTTTTCAGTCTACAAACCATCCTCACATCCCTTAGGTTAATCAGCTACCGTGTTTCTTTTGTGTATCATATTGTGTGTTGATCTCTAAATATTTGAAATTACGTAATTTTAGAGGTAGATACTACATCTGAAACATACCTTGCAAAAGTTGATAGCAAACTGCTGATAGGGAGGTCAGTTATTCCAGGCTTTTTTATGCTGTGCCCTGTATTCCTGTAAAGGTCAGTTTCATATGGGTTTGAAAATTTAAAGGTTGTTAGAGGATACGGTGTATAAATCAAATGCTCACCAAACACAGAGCATTGTATTCTGACTGAAGATGCCTATCTTTCTTCTCTTAGTACAAGCTTCATCAGTTATTTTAACACACTGAAGTAAAAAATTAATAGTTCATGTTTGCCCTTATCAAGCCCATCCTATGAGACCAAACAAGATAATTAAGATGTACAAGAGGATTTTAGAAAAACTAAAGGAATTATGTCAAGGCTGGTAGGCTTTAAAATATCTGCTTGGATGTTGGGAGCAATTGCGTTTCCTTACCCCTTGTGTTCCAACACTCCTTGTGAGCCAGGCAGGCACGGAAACACTGTGAGGATTTTGTCAGTCTCTCCCTGTCTTTAAAATTTGTAAAAGGTGGCTGAAATTACAAATCCTTACATTACTATCAAGTAAATTAGGATATTATTTAAATAATTGACTCCTGGTACATAACTTGAAAATCAGGCTTTTCATTTAAGTCTTGTGAATCAGCCTTTCGTGACAGGTTGGGTGCACTGGCTTTTTCTCGTGGGGTTTTCCGTAGGCTGGGTCCAGGACACCTCAGTACAACTTCTGCTGAACTTAACGGGAATTAGATAATGAAATTCCCATGTGAGTGAGTTTAGCTAGCCGTCCATGAACCCTATAAAGAATACTACTTTAGCTTCTGAAACTAAAAATGCTCCTGAAGCCATAGTTAATGTTTTGCAACAAATACTTGGATAGCTTCAGCCTGTTCCCTAGCATCATAACGTACACCAATAATGCCACATCCTGGCTATGGAAAGTACTGTCTAGGCTGAATGAAAGCAACTGATCCTTCCTCAAACCATCCCAAAGCAAATGAATTCACCGCTCCTGCACCTGAACCTGCAGAAAGGGGGTCACGCAGTGCCTGCCAAAGAGAAAGCTATGTCTGCTGATGTTACTTCTAAGGTACTGTCACAAGGTGGCTTGATCCCATTCTCCTGCGTAACGCCTGAACTGTGACAGATTGCTGTTCTTGGTTTGGCCATCCCAGACAGGCCTCCTGGTCAGGCTGCAGAGCTGGCCCTTCTCTGGGACAGGAGATGGGGATTTCTGCAAGGCTCTCTCCTAGACCCATCACATGCATCCAACATCCCATGGGAGCCGCTGCTCTCAGACAAAATCCTCCCTGCATGCTAGAGGATCTGTTTCTTCCTGAAAAGAAACCTTCTGTTCTAAAGAAAGTTGCAATGCTTTGTTTTAAACTACTGCAAACAAAGTCTATGTTGATTTCACCAAGATAAAACTATATCTGTATTCAATCAGATGTTCCTACATCTTAAAGTTACCGCTCACCTTTTAGTGCCAATGTATAGAGCTTTGTTTTTCATAATTTGACCCTTGTAATGATCCTTTTGTGGAAGGTGTACACAGTTTATCAGCATGATATAGTCCATTAAAAAAATACTGGAAGCGGTATGTAGTACCTCCTCTGGTCTAAAATGCATGAATTTATTAAATATAGAGTTTGAAGGTGACCACTGGGGTAATTTTCTAACATCTAGAGAAGAGTGAAAGAAACAAACCAGTATATAAGCATTTATTTTATTTTAAAATAAATGAACACAGTAGTTCCAGGATTCGTAATAATCACTCTTAACTACTATTTCTACCGAGTAAATCTGCGTTTAAGGAGTACTGAACACATGTATCTGTTTGACACAAACTGCCAAATGTTATTTTCAACAGTATGAGATGCCTGAATCAACGGATTGTATTGATTTATCAGGTGCTGGCAAAAGGAAGTCAACATTTAAATCTGTTAAACTCAGAAAAATATATTTGAAATGCATAAAACCCTAAATTCGCCAGACAACAGGCAAATAGTTAGATCATGGAAGAACACATTCCATTGCAGTCGGAGTTGTTGCTGACATCCAAATGGAGGATAGAAACTTGCGTCACTTTTCAGGTACAGAGCATTATTTTGCTAACAGCCCATTAAATCACATCATCATCATTTGTACTACTACAGAAATAAACATAAATGTACAAGCTGGTTTGTAGAATTTGTATTTGACAGGTCATAAGCTTTTTTTTTTTTTTGGGTAGCTCTTTCTTCATTGGTAGGTGAACTCTAGAGGTTCAGTTTAAAAAAGTTGTATTAACAATGTTATGTTGTTATGTTATTTCATAAGTACATATTGCCCAGGCAAGGTACAAGGCCTTAGCATGAAATATACAGGGAACAACGGTGCACAGCACAACACCATATTAAAGGTGATTTACCAGTTGGAGCAAAGAGAATTCTCCCTTGCCAGTGACAATGCTCAGAGCCCAGCAGCTCTGTGTGCCAAGCCAAAGGGTCTTTCAGACCCCTGAGCTGGTGCCATCCTAAGCCAGAACATCTTCATGGTGATGCTGCAGGAAATACAGGGACTTGGGCACTTTACAGCCCTAGCAATGCCTTGGTAGGCTCGAGTTAAACTAGTCCTACTGAAAGGAGACACCTATTGCCTCTGGCTTTGTGGTGGACTGTATGCTTACAGAGCTGATCTACTGAACTGTACAGCTTCCAGCATTTAAGTTAGGTGGGTCACCGGGGTCATTCAGGACCCTGTGCATCACTTTCTTCTGCTGTGTAAACGTTCTACAGATTGCTTCACAAGGCTTTTAGAGCACCCTCATCTTTGTGCTATTCAAACACAGCTGCTCTGCCAGTGCAAATCAGAAATTTCAGTAGATGAAAGGTAAGGATTTCTTACGCACCTTAAATGTGGCTCCCTTCTATACAAAGATGAAGGTCCATTCAACAGCGGAGAAAAGCTAAAAGCATCTGCTGTCTGGCCAGCACCAATGAGGTTGGGATTCTGGCCTTTACCACTTCTGGCTTTCACTGGTAGGTGAAAGATCTTAATTCACATCTTCTCCTACTGCTGTGGCAGCTTTGTAAGAGAAGGTTAAATAGCCATTTCTCAAAATAATTCAGACTGCATTAATCAAGCATCAGCATGCAGACTATGTAGATGACCTTCTCAGAGCCTCTTCTGGGGCTATTTTCTGTAACCTGTGATTATTTCCAGCTGCTGCCTTACAGATTCAGCTTGGTGCTGCCACAAGACCTCACATCTTCCTATGCTTTTTTTAATGTCACATCTTTTGTAATGGAAACAGAATCCAATGCATAATCTGGAGACAGAAAATTGATTCAGCTGAAACCTTCAAAACCACAGAGAGATCTTGGAATATAGTGTTCAAAATAACACCTTCTATCATGGCCAAATATGTTCCTTTTGCTTTCGTGATATTTTAATATAACAGTGTGTATGCAGCTAATAGAGAGAGTAGTGTCACACACTATTGCTGAAAACATCAGCTTTTAATCAGAAATACCAAGGCATTTAAGTACTTCTGAAAAAGCTGCTCAATAAGTTCTTTATCAGGAGGAATCAACCAATAATAGTCACCTCCCCAATTCAGAGAGATATAACAAGACCTAACTTTACAGACTGCATCAAAGCAGATTTCACAGGATTAGTCTGGGCTGTTCTTCAGATGCAATGCTGATGTCCCTCTGGACAGAATATTTATCACAATGTATTACAGCTGATTCATGGGTACTGAATACAAATAGCGACACTGATGTTAAGGATGTTGCAAAGCTAATAATGATAGCTATGAATCCTAGTTTACCATCACCACTCTGCAAGCATGTAATTCATTTCAGGAAGGTGAGAAAGCTATTAAAAAGTAGCATAATGTGACTCATTCTGTCAGCCAGTATAAATAGCGTAGGAGAATCAGAGTTTGTCAGCATCTCTCCTGGTTTTGGATGTCTCTGAATAGTAGTTCTCTTCCCCTCCAGGTTAGGTGGGTGTCTTGCTGTCTGTTCCTTAGTCAGCTGTAAGAGAAAACTTAGTTGCCTATAAGAGAAACTACCTGTTATTTTGATAGTGATAGAAAGCTTTTCTTATTTCAGCTAGCATTTTACTATTTTATAGCAGAAGGACCAATCTTTAAAGCTGCTTCACTACAGGAAAAAAAAAAAAACCCAACAACCCACACCTGACTCATCTGCTCAGGATTTAGTCACAGGAACAGTAAAGAGGACTAAATCCCTCAGATAATGCTCAGAGTGAATTATTTGCCCAACTTCAGCAGTAGGTGCAAGTTTTTACACACCATCTGCTTGGATACTACACTCTATTCAGACTACAATTAAAAGGCAGGAAAAACTTCCTTTTAAAAGTGGACATAAGTGGATTAAGGCAAAGGCACTACAGATCTGCTGGTGATGTTTACAAAATCAAGTCCCAAATTGTCTGAGCTTCCCTTCCTACTCTTTGCCATACGCTGTGGCCCATACTGTACTTTTCACTGGGAAATATTCCTCAAAATACTTGTGTTTTCTGGATAAATCTGTAATTCTAGGCAAAGTAGAAACCCATGACTAGCCCAGCTCTGAATACAGTAACATTAAATCACACTCTCAGTTTCCATAAGAGAAAATATTTCTAGCCTGTGTGAAGGCAAAAAAAAAAATACTGAATATGTGACTCCAGGGTAATAAACACCTATGTGAGTCTGCCTGAAACAATAATTTTCAGCTGAACCCTGATGACCAGTATTGTCCAAAGGAGTAACAAGGTTATAAAGAAGGGGGAATGCCTGTAGGAGCCTCTTTTGCCTTAAGCATGATCAAAGCCCAGTGCTGCCCCACTCCTGTCCCGTCTGCTAAATTCTGAGTTCATAACTCCTACTAAGTTGCTCAAAAATCTCACAAATGGTCCACCAAAAATAGTAAAAAATGGCACATGTAGCCTTACATAGTGTCCCACACTCCTTCACTGGAGCTCAGCCCCAGGCTGTACTCCCCCATACAGATATCACAGAAAGATAGATTTCTCTTCCTATTTTAAAGGGGCTTTGTCAGCTCTTAAAGAATGCAAATAATAGTCAAACGGGAGGAGAAGAAATGATGGCAGATGATAACATTTTGTAATATAATGTGTGAAATTAAATTTAAATTAATTTTAGTATATTCATTTTAGGTAAGAAATAATTATTTCCAGCAGTTAAAAAATTCTTCCACATTTCTGACACAATAGTTATTAAATCTTTTCAGAAATTGTCAGTAGACTTTTAAAGCTATAATATAAGGGGCCTTTACCTTAGGAAGTATATTCAGTCTGAAATAGAACCTGTAAATGGATTTTTCTTATCATCCGTGAAGAAGTGTAAACTTAATCTAGTTGCTGGTTCTTTATCTCAATTCCTTTTTAATTGACAGTCTGCTTAAACTAATGAAAAAACCACCCTCTCTAAAGTCACTGCCATTAGTACCTTATTCTGGCCTTGTCAGGAATGACTGACAGAGAGGTGAAGCTTAAGCACTGATAGTCAGAAATCTTTCTGTTAATCCAAAGTCAGTGAAATCTTCAGACTCTTCAGACTGAACATATAGCTATTATTCTTTGTAACTAACTTCAAGAGGATTTGAAATGGCAGATAACGAGATTCACTAAGACCTTGGTACACTCTTAAAACTCCACTTAAAAAGCCTCACTGGGTTATTAGATATTGTGATTTATTCCAGAAAATGCTTTCAAAGAAAGCTCAGAAATGAAAACCCAAGACAGCTCTATATTTGAAACATAATCTTTCCTACCTTCCAGTAATTCAAGCTGCCAGTTCTCCTCAAATGTAGTTGTTAGTCTGAGCCCACATCCAGCAGATAAAACCACAACTGAGAGGAAGTAAGGACTCGCCAAGCAAGCCCAACCTACAATAGGTCCTTCTCAATTCCCTTGACCTACAGCAAATGCATATTTGCTGGACAGAAATGCAACTTGGTGACAGGGCATTATACCTCTCAGAAGCATATTATGCCTTTTACATCACCACATTATTACTCTACTGGACCACTGGGTTGGAGGAAAATTTTCCAGTGAAACAGCCTGAGGTAAAACAGTGATCCCTCCTAATGACAGCCAAGGGTTTTTGAGTCCTTGGACAAAATATCTCTTGTTTATAAAATTTTAGGGCAAGAAGTACAAAAAAAATTTGGTTTAATTCTTTATACAAAGGTTTTAATTTGGGCAGAAAAAATACATTTTGTGTTGTCATACAGTCATTCTGTAACCAACTCTATTCATTTAACTAAATAAGTTAAACGTTGTTAATAAATTAAACACTAGCTGGGCAGAAGATTAGCATTTTTATTTTCTTGAAAGTCCTATGAGTGTTTACGTGCATTTATGTTTTCTATATGAATATTTTGCTTTTCAAGACATCCTGGGGCTTTTTTGCTGTAATCATTTGAGCTACAACTATCAATGTACTTCTTGGAAACCAGGGCTGTAATTCATTCTTGTCAGAAACAGATGGCTGAGAAAATGAAAGCAACAACAGCAGTGAAAGACAAGGCCACCTGGGTCCATCAAGCTGATGAGAAAAGCCTGTGAAGCTAATGCCAGTAGTATCTGGAGCCAAGACAAGTAGGTTTTCAAAACAAGAAGAGCTAGGAATCAGTCAATAATAAATGAAAAAAAAAAAAAAAAAAAAAAAAAAAAAAAAAAGAAAACCTCTATGAAGCTGTAGGGAAAACAGTCCTGGGTATTTCAGGCATAGTCAGCATCATGAAACATCCCAACTTTGAACTGAATTAAAAGGTAGAAAAAATGGACAGTCAAGGACTAAGCCGTGGGGTTTTTCTGGGAATACATTTCTGAGTAAGGTCAACTCAATCTGGTATTTTCACAGAAGAATACAGTTAAATAGAAATTAAAACTCCTGTTAAACTGCTTGGCCTACCTCCCCTGACAATGCAGGATGATTCCTGCACTCCAGAGATCCTTTACGTATTTAATGAACCATCATAGAGCATTCCCTGGAAACAGTCAGATAGCCACATAAAGCTACATTTCCTCCTCCTTTTGCTACTTCAAGCTCCTGAACTGAGTGCCACTACTTGTACCAGACCATATCTGTTCGTAGGTTATGCTGGAAGAAACTGAATAACCTAGAATTAGCAAGATTTACTTTCTTCCTGCCTGAGAATCTATTGCCGTCGCTCTGCATGTGTCCTTGGAATGAAGCATAGCTGGGCCAGCAGTGACATTCAGTAATGGTCCAAGCTTTATTTTTTTCAGAGCTGCTGTGCAGCACCAGTTAGCACCAGTTAGCACTCCATAAAGTTTCTCCCTTTTTAACAACTTCAACCTCGCCAGCTGCTTCTTTATTTTCTTTCTGGTTTATTGTGATTTAATGACTTCTCTAGATCTATAGGCACCTCCTGCCATACAGAAGTGAATGCTGGGTTGAACTGGGCAAAATAAATCCATTAATAATGCAGCAAATTTTAAAAATGCTCTGCTTTAACCACGGTCATGCCCAATTCATGCAGCTGCCATACCACTGGAAACAAGTACTACTTTCTATGAAGTTCTGCACCAAAAGCAGAACAGTAAAAGTTTCAGTGATTACTATAAGGAACATTAATAGTATCAGGTACTTTCATGTCTTTTACACTTCTTCTTGAGTACATCTATGGATGACCCCTGAAGTCAGGTATCATGATGTACGAGATCTAATTCACGCATTTTCTCATTGGCCTTTCTGAGGAAGAAAAGCCACAGGCACAGAGAGCAAAAATAATTACACAAAATTAAGCCACTAAGCTGGTCTGAATAATTACACGCACTGGATGAAGTAAAGGTATTTGGCTGGAAAAATCCATTGGAGCTTTCTCTTTTCACTAAAATGACATGAATCCACAGGGAAACTGGTTGATCAGAACTTGTTACTTCTGATATTTCTGTTTACAGATACGAAATGTGGCGTGATGCTGAGGGCCATACATGCATAGCAACCTATGGAGACTTGAGTCCCTGTGTTGCATTTCGCAAAATTCACAAGGATGCCCGTAGTTCACATGCAAAAGATAGCTCTGTGAGACTTAAAAGTACAGAACTTTTGAAAGATGTGGAGGCACAATCACAAACCACAATATTTATTATAGTGAAACAAAAGCTTTGTTCAAACAGAATTGCTAGTCATGGGTTGCAGCAGCAGTTATCTGCAACTGCAGCCACTTTGAGCTTTTGGGTTTTATTTAAAAAGCTTAATTGGAATTTTTATTACTCCCAATTAAGCTTTTTAATTAAAAAGAAAGTTGAAAGAGGCTGGAGGCAAGTATTGCTGAAACTCATATCTGCATAGACTCTGAGGGGAAAAAAAGGGAGTTTTGTAAAATTGCGACTGTCAGCCAGCTGCAGCTTTCAGTAACGCTTACTGCTGATCCCATTTACCTTGCCAGTGGCGCACTGCAAATGCAGATACACACGTCTACTTTGAAAAACAGGCTTTCAGCTTTAAATAGCACTATAAGAATATGAACCCTACTTCATTCCTGCAAAAGACACATCACATGAATAAAAAATGTTACCTACTTCCCCATCTCCACTTTATTTATTCCATTAGCAATTTAAGCCTGGTAGATATTTCCCTTTTCCAAGACCAAGGTAGATTCACCACATAAAGAACTTATCGACATTCCAGCAGACATAGGACTGACTACCTGCACATTTCTCTCCAGACCTCTAGAGGTAGAGACAGACAACGTGTTCAGAAAACAGGGACCCTTCTCATCCTTCCTTATAGAACCCAATCAATATTTTTGGTCCAAAATTGATTTCACATTTCCATCAAACTCAGTTATTCCATGTAGACTTTAACGCTTTATTTGGATTAAGGAAAAAACACTGGTTCAAAGAAGGATGAGAACTATTATGAAGAGATCTGCAACATTCAGCTAGCAAAGCAGAAACTGGGAAATCTTCACTTATCCAGACAACTAGAACTTTTTTTAGATAATGAAGATCTTGGATCAAATCTCAAAAAATTCTTATAATTCATTCTTGCATGTTAACTTCTCCACTTTGGAGAAGCAAAGATACTTCATATTTGGAAGCAAAGATACTTCATATTTAGCCCTACTTGAAGTTTGTTCATAGACCAAGATAATATTCTAACAAACAGGAACATTGCATTAGCCCTTGGAATTTACTCTATTGTTTCTAGAGAATATTGAGTGAAAATATTTTCAAAATATACCCAGTGACAAAGAATTTATTTTTATTTTAATATACGTATCATCAAAGCGCTGCACAGTTAGACAATGGGTTCTTAGTCAACTGATTTTGAAAGTCTGATTTCAATGTTTTCCAGATATAAATCTCAGTAGAGCTGCTTTTTATCCCACCTTTGCCTTAAGTAAAAATATTATTGTGAACTGCTCTTTTACAGAATTGATGTGCTTTGCCTAGGGCTTAGAGGACAAAGTTGTAGAAGGGAATGAAGATTAGTGTTGTAGGTATAACTTTTTTACATAGTTAAAGAGTGAAAAGTGAAGGGATTATCCAACCTCCAAGCTGAAATATTTTTCTCCAGAGAAAGAAGCATTTAATTCCACAGGAAATTAGGGATTCAAGAAAGGCTTATTTCTTTCTTGTTATCATAGCTGAAGCTGTGTTTTGAGCGAAGACTAGAAGGTGAAGTGCGTGGGTAAACATGTACTGTTTTTCTTTGACATAAAACAAAGATTTAGGGATGTTCACTTGCTTAGATACAGCTCAGGCAGTGTTTTGATATTTTTAATAGAAATTATAAATCATGCTGGGTAACTCTTGAAACAGATAATAGAATCATCTGAGTACATAAATCTTAGGACTTTTATGTCTTCTGTATTCTTTATCTTTTCATCTCTTCAATATTTAATTCTGAATATTTGCCTGTTTGTTTGTAGATTAAGGTCATTACTGAACTTCTTACTAATTTAAAGGGAATGTGCTTCACACATCTTAGTAGTCCGAGGATCAGAGATTGAGTTATAATGCTTCAGTTTTAAAAATCTTAGGATTGATCTTATTTATGTCAGAGTGCAATGATTAAGCCCACACAACACCACTAGACATCAAAAGTTTTGTACTTAAAATATACTGCATTTTTTCTCTCTGTGGCTTCCTAAGCCAAAATGTCTCAGAACTGACAAAACAAAGGGTTTCTAGCCAGTAAATCGCCATGGTCCAAAGGGCACAAACGGCACCTCCCATGCTGTGAATTGTGAACAATGGTCAATTTTGCAGACAAGTCACCCCAAGGTCCCCATGGAAGTCATGAGTGAAAGCAGCCATCTCTAAGCCTCATTCTCCTTTGCTCTCTTGCTCACACACGTAGGGTGCAAAGGCAAGAAAAGGTGGGGGGGAGCTTTGGCTCCACTTCCCAAGCATAACTTAGTATAGCTGATCTATAGGGGAAAAGAGCTCTGCCACTGATCTACACTGGGGGTAGACATTTACACTGTGCTTGATCCTGGAGCTGTACAGCTGTAGCACTGACTATAATTCAGGAGAGACTACGATATTGCAATTTACATTAAATGTTCTAATTAATAGTAGTAATTCCAGACTACATGAAGATGCCAGTCATCTCGTCGATTACAATCTTTTAAAAAAAGAGGCCAACACATAGTATTGTTTCTCAGTTGGTCGGTGCTTCATTAAGAACAAGATTTTCCTTAAAAAAGCACTGCTAGCAATATTGTAAATACATTTACTCTAATTCATCGGTGAGCCCTGGGATATTTTTTTCATGTTTATGGATATGATTTTATGTATTTGCACATTAATATGTCTCTTAGATATAGGCTGGTAACATTTTTATAGGAATCATTAAATATATTTTAGTTGGGATTACAATAAGTTTATTTGTTTCCATATAGAAATGAGGTTATGTTGTTTGTTTTGCAAAATGTTACTATTACTTACTGAGAATCTGCTATGGCCGTACTGATAAGATGGGAATAAAGGTTTCAAAGCCAATTTCATTTGTTTTAAATGGGTTGCGTCATCTGGTATATATTGGCAAATATCTTTAGCAAGTGAGAAACAGAGGCAAGTAAATCGGGTATAAATCGAAATCACTGCCTTTATTGCAAGGAGAATTGCATTATTTTCTCTGAGAAACTTGGTAGAATTTCTTCTTTAAGAAGTTAGCCCTCCTGCGGGGTGTGATACCGGCTGCAGGAGTGATACCAGCACGGCTCCAGCACCATTCAGCAGTGGCTGGAAGGATGCTGGCCTCTGCTTCAACCAAATGAGCTTGGCTCCGACCTAAATACATAACTTTGGATAACATTCACAATGCATTCTTGATACAGTGCAGGGAGGAAGAAAGGGAAAAAAGCCCATCTTATCTAAATGAGTCTACATTTTTCCTTTGTTCTTACCAGGTTGGCTATAAATGCCTGCCTTGCCTAATCTTTCAATCAGTCAATCTCAGTCAGGGAAGTCAGGGCACTTAAGAGCTGCTGCGGTTCCGAGTAATTACCTGAACAAAAGACCGTCTGGGATTGGACTAACTATTGGCTCATCTGTATTCAGCAGCATTTTCGGATCATGAAAGGAGAAACCTGGAAAGTACAAGGGAGGACATGAAAAAAAAAAAAAGACAAATGAAAAGGGAAAAAATATAACATAAATGTACACCATAAGAAAAAAAAAAATAGATATGTATTTTTGTTGTTTGATCAAAACAAAGAAAGATTTCTGTGAGAACACAGAAGTTGCAGAAAAAATAATTAAGGCGGCTTCTCTGTTTCAGCATTAAATTTCTGCTAAAAATAAGAAATAAGGAGACAATGGACATTTGAACTACAAATAACCAAACACTCATTTGGGCTATCTGAAGCCCAGAGTTAGCTACTATTTCAAATCACAATGGAAACTTAATCTTTGGTCTCTCACACAACTCTCCCAATCAACAAGCCACTTAATAAACTGTGGAATTTCTTTTTTCTTTCTCGTGAACCACTTTGAAAAGTCTTTCATTCACCCCGATGTGAGGTGGAAAAAATTACAAGTTAAACACAGAAAATCTTGTATGATAAGAAAATTGTTTGCTACCCAGCTCTAGTTGAAGCTGAACCGTGGGCCAAACTCTGCGTTCACACATACTGAGCTTAGTGTTTCACTCAGGAAAACTCCAGTGGTCAGGGACCTTGTTTTAAATGTTTTGGTAGGGACTGTAAAGACAATGATTCTTACGAATATTCTCAGGTGGAAACATTTTCACTTTATCACATGGGTACAGACAACTCCATAGAGCAATGAACTTCTTTAAGGAGACATTTTATTCAGAGATTCACAAAATTTACCTTTAGATCACCTAACCTAAAAACTTACATAAGCCATAGAGGCTGTCCCGTTTATGCTGGGCTTTAGCTTCATCTCTTTCCCACATTTTTCTTTTGTTTTAATAACTTTTTATTACTTTCAGAACTACACTCCCAGCTCCCAGTTGTTAGGGGTGTCAGATTGGCACTAATTGGAAGCCTTGATCGCAGCCTTTGCCTATAGGCCAACTATTGATTGCAGATGGAGTCAGAGCTCATACTCCTTCACTACCTAGCCGGTAGTCTTCCCAGAAGGAGATTTGCAATGGGTGTCTCAGAAGATACAACCACACAAATGTGAATTATCAGCTTTTTGGACCTATCCATGAAACACCTTTGCTATAGCTAACCTTGTACTAAAAAGAAAGAGCTCTTGTTACTTCCACATAGCTTCATACTGGCCTTCTGTTCTGGGGATTAAGACCTTCATGTGATGTCAACCTCCACCTCTCTTGGTCTCGTAACTCTTTAATGATGCTGCCTAACCAGATTTTAACTCTACAGTAGTCCAAATAGTGAAAAAGCAGTTGAGTTCCTCAGAAGTGAGGCAATGGGGAGAACAGGAGGTTATCAGCCCAGTGGGTACCATAAAACTGGCTGGCAGTTGGAATTACTATCAAAGCAGCAATGGTATCACTTGTGCACTCCTGGCAGCTATAACAGACATTTTACACATATATGCGTAGCATCATACAACATGCAAAGATGTAAAAATTCTTTAAGATAGACAAAGTCCGGTTCTTAGTAATAAAAAAATGCTTTAAAATTATAACAAATAATAACCATAAGAAAAGGAAGAGCAATGATGGTGGCCCACAGCCACTCTAATAGTACATGGTATTGAACAAAGCAGAAAGCACGTTGGCAGCTTCATGTAAACTCTTGATGGCAACTTCTGGAGAAAAAGCAGCCAGATGAGGATGAAGGACAGTACAGGCAGAACCTATTAATAGCTAAAAACCAGGAACTTTCCTAGAAATCACCTATGGTACTCAGGAAGGCATCACACTGAAGACCTTTCCTTTGCTGATTGTGCTTTATATTTCTGTAACTATAGCAATGAGTAACTTCTTTGGAAATTCTCAAAAATCTTCATATATTTCTAAACAAATATTAAGAGCCATATGTTTTTAAATCTTTGATCATTATCTCCATCTGTGGAGCCTGGAGACTGCATTATTTTAGTGCCCAAACCAAGAGATTATCAGTCTTAAATGCCAGGAGAAATTGCTGCCCATAACACAAGCAAGGTCAGTGGTTCCCACATGGCTTTGAAAACATGGAGTGAGGTGGAAGCTGCATGCTTCTTTCATGTTACATTTAAAGTATATGTGTCTATAAAATGAATAAATACTTGCTGAAAGCTAAAAAGATTTCTGCTGCCTGTGGGGTTACTTTGATACTGTTCTGAAAATCTCCTTAATTGAGGAGGCCACAAATGGACCAGAACTGCCTATAACTCTCAACTGACATGTATGCCCATCAGCACAGAGCGTGTTTAGTTATCTCTTTATAATATTCTGACACTTTGTAATGAAATTTAAGTCTTCTTTTCACAGTAACGTGCACATTACTTTTCCTTCCTTCATTTTAATTCCTCCCAAATATTAAGGCTACGAAGTGTTTATGCAGATCCACTGATACCTTGAGTTTGGATTTGCATTTCAAAAACAACTCTGATTTACTAGGAAGAAGTGATATAGGACACAAAGCAGGAAAATCATTCCTCTTATTATAGCAGGTGAATATGACAAGAGACAAGACAAGCATAAGGCTGACTGCTGCAGTACCTTAATCATAGCAAAATAGAGAGGGACTTGTATTCTGAATGACAGATACAATAGCCAGCTCAGGCACGTGATGTGCTGTGTTCAGTGCTTTGAACAAATTAGATTGGATTTGGAGGAGTCCAGCACAGGCTGAGATTGTAAGGGAAGAAGAACCTTCAAAATCAGCAAACGAGGACAAAAAAAAAAAAAAAGTTCCATATTTCTCTTGATTTGTCCTGTAAAAACTAAGAGATAATAGTTTCCTTAGAGTCGGACACTGAAATCATTGGAAATGTAAGCATAACCCTCCACCCTCATCCCACAAAGAATTACAGCTCTGCACCAGTTGTGGCATATTCCAAGGTAAAAATATGTCAGTCAGGAAATCTGTAGCTTTAAAGGACTGCGCTAGATTCAACCCTGCTGGCACAGAGGGTTGCAAATAATTTGAATAATTGCTGCAGAGAGCAGATGGTAGAAATACTCCATTAGCAGAGTTCCAAATATAGCGTAATTCAGCAAGGGGAGTGAGTAAAGTAGAGAAAAAGTTCAAAGGAAATCTAGCATCATCACTATCATCATCAAATTAATATTAATAATATATAGCAATCATAATAATAACACAACTGCATGGGAAATGAATGGGGAAAAAGGTTGCCAAAATTGCTATTTTGGGCTATTGCACTCTAATGGATGCCACCAGACAAGAGTAGTCTGCTTTGCCTCAACACCTCTTCTGAGTACTGCTACAGCTGGTTTCCATCAGCCTGGTGCCACATTATATTATTTCTGGCTTTGGCCAGAGCACTGAATTAAAGGGCTCTCCTGAGTTTCCAAACTCTTTTCTGTCTTTGCACATCATTATTGGATGCTTGGGTGCCTCTCAAGGATGAGAAATACTCAGCTCCTTCCAATGCAGTAACCTCCTCGTTCAATGCCTTGCCCCAGGGCAAAGACCCATGACGCTCAGGGCTGAACTGAGTTGCTCATTGTTATGCTCCTCTTTTTCCAGTGGTAAAACTGCAAGACAGGTGTTCCCTGCAATGCTTGCGAATCGTAGACAGATGACAACAGCAGAAATGGGTCATAGAGTCAGTGCTATAAAACAATAAATCAACAAAGCTGCAGTTCTCAGGTGGAACGTCGCTGTTGTAAAATCGGGGATCTGAAATTGAGTGAACCTTGCTGAATGTCCTTTGTCAATGCTGCCATGAATGTTCATCAGCTACGTTTGTCAGATTAACAAATTATGGTAAGAGAGTAGAAGAACCCACGTCTGAGAAGGACACCATAAATACATTTTGATACGGGTGATAAAAATACAGTGCATGATGAAGAGTAATTTGGTTAAATTCTTTATAGACTACTGATGATTAATTTCAACTTCTTTCCACTACACTGAAAACAAATATGAAAAAGAGAGATACATAGCTTAGTCAATTCATTAATCACCTCACATGATCTTGAAAAAAGCACAAATCAGATCCAAATGTGGCAAAGGAGGTTGCAGTGGCTAAAATATGTGACTTTTCACAGAAGCAAAAGTCAAAAAAACAAAGCTTTGTACAAATAAATAGAGGGGAAGACATAAAATGATACAAAACCCATGTATTTTGAAGGTTACCTCAAATTCCGAGGTTCACCATCCTAAGCATAAAATTAGGTAAAAACCCTGTTTGAAATAACTCACTACAATTTACATTGCAGTCTGGTTTAAGATATGTTAAAGGCAATAATGGGAATAATGGCTGTACATACATTTGGAGGAACATAAAAATCAATAAATCAGAAATGTTGCCAATTACATCAGAAAACATTTGAACCTTCTACTTATATCTGCAAAATTTAAGTCACACTCACAGCTTTCTACCCAGACATGCAAATTACAGCATCTACAGCCATGCACACCCATTATGACAGTGCATACTCACTACCATCTCCTGCTTTACTAAGGTTTCTAAGATCCAGACAAAAAACATCAGGAAACAATATAGGCTAAGAAAAATTCAAGGGTATTCCGTATTTCCTTAAGCACTGAAGAAGGCTTAAAGAAGATCAAGCACTTCAAATACTGCAACCTGCTTCACTGGAAATATTTCTAATGAAATCAAATATGAACAGAATAAAATTAAATGACGAGTAATGAAGTCTACCATCAAGACAGCTAGATTTCAGTGAGTGGTCTGCTACAGCTTCTCTCATTTCTCTTTTGTAAATGTCACCATTAGCTGCAAAAGTAGCTCATTAGGAAAAAATATATTTTCTGTAAGAAAAAAAAAATTGATGGTGACTGTTTAAAGCTGAAAGTACTCATATTTTACAAAGAAAGTACATTGCAGAATATTCTTACAGTACTGAAAACATAAGAATAAGCCCCAAGACATCTGAATGAAATACTGTGGTAACAAGACTGGAAAATGTGGTCAGTGTTTGAGTGTGCAGTGAAAGAGCCGGAATGATTCAGCGGCAAAGTGCCCAGCAGAACCAGCTGGAAGGATACCACAAGGAAAGAGACCCTCTGCTGTGCCTACAGAAACAGAAGCTATGAATTGGTTTGCAGGTACTTTACAGCCTTCCTCTTATCCCAAGGACTTCTGTATACAGCACAAACAAAGGGAGAAAAGATGACAAATGCAAAAAGGGAAGGAATAAGATCGTAAGTGCTCATTCCCAACCTAGCCCAGAGAGTGAACTGCAAACACACAGCCATCCCAACAATGCTTCCAGCACTTTGATTCCAGCACTTGTTTCCACAGGGACTCAGATTTATTCTTGGCGCTAGAAAAGCAGCCGGGTGCACCCATCAGAAGCGCAAGAAGGTATTCTGACACACATCCGTGGAGCAAGCTAATTTTAACTTTGTGCTTTCTCGGCATCCCTGTGCCTAGCCATCTTCTTGCTGCGCATTGCCACCTGCAGGACAGCCACCGGGCCGAACCGCGCTGCAGCCGTGCCAAAAACAGGCTCCAAATGCTGCTCTCCTCGCAGCTTTTAAGGATTGCTTGCTGTCACAAAGCAGTTAAGATCAAGAAGCCAAGTGCAGGTACGTTTCCGTGACCACAAACGTGTGCTACACCTCTGAGACAAGTCAGGGCTGCAGTCAGCACTGTTACCTCCCAGCCCAAAAAGCCACAGAGGGGGAACATTCATGGCCAGTGTAAGTTCCCTGTCCGTGACATTGCTGCAGCTGATGAAACCCCAGGCCAAGCTAGGAAAGAAACCGTTTTAGAAATTAAAATTCTCACTGGCATTTAATGGCTGCAAAACGGGAGAGTGGAAGATGAGATATATGTATTTAAAGATGGATACAGGATTTAAAGAAAATACTGTATTAGTTGGCTTTCAAAAGCTCTAATTCTGCACGATGACTTACCTAACTCTGCCAGCCAGCTTCACTTCACCTGGAGACACTAGATACCTTTTCAGTGCTTGCTTAAGACAGGGGGAAGCAGAATCAGAATACAAAAATGTACTTTATGATACATCACGTGGAATCCCGGCCTATTGATCACCAAGGCAAAGATTTCACTGATCCACACATCTATCCTGTTATATCCACAGTCTGGACATAATGACTACGTGAGATTTTTTTCCTAACTGAGGCTTTGTAAACGTCAAGGGCAAAAATGAATGTTGCAGAAAGCCACTCCAATAGTTTCATGCTGCCCGCAGGGTGAAAGTGCGGCCTCCTGAGGACATGCTAGATGAAAACAGTTTCCTTGTTACAAGGAGGAAATAGTTGATCTAGTTGAAGATGTCCCTGCTCCTTGTAGGGGAGCTAGACTAGATGACCTTTAAAGGTCCTTTCAACCCAAACTATTCTATGATTCTATGATTCGATGATTAACAATCTGCACATGTTCTCCAGATATTTGCGTCTTTCAGCTAACTATTGCTAACTACTGGAAACAGAAGGAGGTTTAATACAGTTCATTCAAACAACGAGGAAGTTAAGCTTCCAGTAGAAGACAGGAAACAGAGTCTCAGCTGAGCTGAGGAAGTCACGAGCACTATACAGCAAGGAACAATCTCACTTTCCTAGGGAGCACAGCACTGTTGAAGTTTGAGAAGGCGGCAGGGTCTGTCTGGAGGCTTAGCTGTCTGGTGTGCTCTGCTTGTACAGGATCTCACAGAGTCCAGTCCTGTTCTTGACAAAAGATCAGAATTGCCTCAAATCTATCAACATCATCAACATCAAATCGGAAAAAAAAAAAAAAAAAAAAAAAAAAAAAAAAAAAAAAAAAACCAACAAAAAACCTAGCAAAATAGGACCAGGGAGCAATAAACAATAAACTGCACTGGAGCTACTTCTGCAATGATGATGTAAGAAAGGCAAATGCAAATCTGGGATATACAGGTGTGGATGCAGTTCATCAGACATGGAAGTGGCAATTTAGTAAATTAAGTTCAGCAGAAATCAGCAAGACTGATAAACATACTATATGAGAAGAGAGTATAGAGCAATGGGACTGGCTCTAGGTTCAAACAGAGAAGAGACATAATGAGAGAATGTGAAATACTGTCATAAACATGGCAGTGATTAATTATTTTCTGTGTACCCTCTGTGTACAAGAACAATTGGCAACACTGGTAAAAAAGATTTATGCAAAGTGTAGGGAAAATCTGTCTGTTTATACGGAGAGTTAAGCAGCTGGGGAAGTTAAGAAATCCTCATGTTCAGAGGTTTTTAAGAACAGATGAAGCATTATTTGGACTCTTACCATTTGGACTTGTTCTTATCGTCTCAGCTCAAGAGATTCAATGATATCACAGACTTCTTTTGCTCATTTCTTATCAGTATCTCTTTAGTCATGAATACATTAAAAATGATGACCATAACGTAACTATAATTGGAATACAGAAGAACACAGATGCATTATTTCTTTTTCACATTTCATTAAGCCAAAGCTAGTTCCACGACTTCCATATTGGTTCATGATTTTTAACACTGAGACTAACCACACTGGAATCAAGACAAATAATAAAAATCAACATCAGGAAATACTCAACAATTTTTTTTAACAGGCAAACATACATGAAACCAAGACATATACACTGTGAAGTACGTGTAGTATTTTTACATCTGTATATTCCGAAGTTCTTTATAAATCTGAGTAACACAGTAATGTACTTTTCTAAATTCTCAAGGACATCCAGAGAACACTATACAATTTAATACAATCATATAGCTTGAAACAGACAATTTTATAGAAAGTTTATATGATTTATTCACAAAATGAAACTCTTGGGGCCAGTGAAGAGAACAAAAAATAGGAACCACCACATATCATGATTCATTCTGAATTCTGTACAGCAGCCCATGGATGTCTTCTGCATTGGACACCTTAAATTTCCCATGACAATAGAAAACATATGTGCCACATCTTTAAATTATGAAATCCAGCATTTTGTGCTATTTGGGAAGCTCAGACACTGGGCTTCTGGCTATTGGAAAGTTACTAGGAATTTATCTGAATATGAACTACTATATTGTATAAGAGATGTCAACTAATGTCCAGAAATAAGGAAGGAACACTGAAAGTGGTGATTCAAGAAATAGGTAACTCTAGCAAAAAAATTAGCAAGTGATTTATGTATGAAGTCTGTGTAAATATATGTACTTTGGACATCTTACCTTCCATGCAAGTTTTGGGTTCTGATACCTCTGCCTAGGTCAAGGATCTGACTCAAACTAGCCCTTCCTTTTTCTTTGAAAGAAGGAATTAATTTTCACTGACTCAAGTGATCTGCAAGTCAGGTGTGTGGTCAAGTCACTAAAGCTGCCTGTAAAGACAATGAAAACAGACAAGCACTTGCACGCACCAGTTCATCCTACCTTAAATTCATAGAATGGTTAGGGTTGGAAGGGACGCTCAGGGGTCATCTAGTCCAACCCTCCTGCAAGGAGCAGGGACATCTCCATCCAGATCAGGTTGCTCAGAGCCTCATCCAACCTGGCCTTGAATGTTTCCAGGGATAGGGCATCCACCACCTCTCTGAGCAACCTGTTCCAGTGTTCTACCACCCTCATTGTAAAAAAAAATTCTTCCTAATATCTAATCTAAATCTATCTCCCTCTATTTTGAAACCATTACCCCTAGTCCTGTCCAACAGGTCCTGCTGAAGGGTCTCTCTCCATCTTTCCTGTAGGCGCCCTTGAGGTACTGGAAGGCCACCAAGAAAAGCTGTGTCCTGGAGGGACTTACCAGTCTCCTCAGGTTATAGAAGTGCCACAACAATGGCGCTCATCCAGCACAATGCTGCTCCTACACAGGCAGTTCGTTGTAATGACGAACATTTTCTATGTTTGCTTCCTGGACGTGAGCAATGGCGTGGGGCATTTAGACATCCTGACAGGCAATTGCTTTCCCTTAAGGAACATCACAGTCTTTTCATTGCTGTCCTATAGAACTGGATATTCAGAAAACGGAAGATGCATTTCTGATTTGCAAGCTGAATATTTAAGACCTGATGTGGTGATGCATATTTAAATACCTTAGTGTCACTTGAGACACCCTAGGGTATCTGACAAATCCCTGCAGAAGTAGTATATATTTCACGAGACCTCTGTGAGACCCAGTCCCTTCTGGAAGCTGCTAGAGAGATCCCCTCTGATAGCTCTGACGGCACTAGATGTTCATGCATGAGCAAATGAATCAAGCCCAAGGACACAAAATTTGGACTTCAGTCCTCTCGACTTACCCACCAGTCTAGAAATGTTCAAAACATAAGAGGAGATGCTGACATAAATAGCTCTGTACCGCCTTGTTAAATCCTCTGACGGAGCGGGAAGAGGCATGAAAAGGGATCAGGGATGGGGGAGGCAATAGGCATTGCTTGGTTCCGGGGATACACAGCACATAATCTGTTGCTTTGGGTAGAAATACATGGTCTGAATGACAAAACACAACACAACATGGACCTCCTTCTGTGAAGTCTCTTGAGGATAATAGTGTGATCACCTTTCACTTATTATTATAAATAGGTTATTACACAGCCTTGACTTCTCTAATCTCTAGCAGTATTACTCCACTAGGAAAATAATAACCCAGTGGTAAATTATATTATTTCTACAAATAGTGTGAGAAATTGTGGATAACCAGAAAGGCTAATCCCTGTTTAATCTTCAATTGCAGTGCTAGTGTGGTATAAATCTAATGCTAAATGGGGGGCAGGAGAGCAGAATAGAGCCCTTTTCTCCTCCATACAATACACAGTTATCTGAAAGTTTGCCTCTTACTTTGCTTTAGCACTATAATTTCTCATAAAAGGCTTGTGAACTAACAATAATTGGAAAACAACTACTAAAGAATGGCATTTATCTGCCCTTTCTGGCATGTGCACTTTGGATACAAGAGCCTAGGGGAAGAAAGAAATACTGTAGCTGAAATGCACAAACCATTTGTTTTCAGTACAGGAAAAAGGTTCCTCAAGGGGTAACTAAACTACTCAAAGGATGCATCTTCTATATATCCAAACAACCCTCAGATATCTCTGTCTGTAGAACTGCAGCACCAGGCAAGGAAGTTACTGAAAACAAGTATTTATTCTCTGCAGGGTATTTTTTTGTCCCTCCCTGCTGCAAATATTATTCTTACGACACCAGACACTGCATAACATGACATTTCAAATGTATGGCACTGTGACAATGATGTATGAGGAAACATTTACAGAGCTTGGCACAAGAAGCAAAATTAATACTGAAAACCAAATTACTTGCTTAGATTGGCTGCTATTTCTCAGTTTGCAGGGTAAATATTCAGTGTAACAGTTAAATCTGGGAACACAAATAATTGATAGCTTTCAAGCAATGGCTGTAGATATTTACAGCCTACCTGCTTAACTACCTGTTTTCTGCCAGCACCAATGTTATTTTGCTGCAAGCACGTCTGGCTGTATACTGAAATGTGGCTAAAAATAATCATAGATATGAATTCATTATGTTTATTGTGTAAAGAAATTATCTTTACGATTTCAAAGACAAAATGTTGCAAAAACACAACTAAAGAAAACAGCCCTCAGAGGTCACCCAAGAAAAATTTTAAAAAATGGAAATCAATACAGTAGTGCTCCCTGTCCAAAGTGTTTGGTCTTCTTCTGGACAATTTTAAAAACAATTTGTGAAAGGAAAATTAAGAAATATACTGAATTTTTTCCTGCTAGGCTCCCTTCCCCCTCTGCCCTCCCTGCTCCCTTGGGTAGCACCTCCTGCTCATACAGGACACATGCTCACCCTCGGTTTGCCCTAAGCTTAATCTTCTTAGAAGAGTTTTCCTGAAGGTCAAGAAGAAACAAAAAGCATATATCAACATGAAGGGAAGAGGAATAATCTACGTGTGGGTGCCAAGAAGGAATCAGAAAGAAACCAATCATGTCCTGGGTAGCAGAAGCAGGGCAGAGAGGAGCAAAGCACTGCTCTCTAAATTCCAGCCCCTCAACCGATCATTTGGTTACAATATAAATTAGCAGAATAGATTCTGCAAAAATTATGAAACCGACAGTAGTATGTCCAATGATCTCATCACAGCTAATGTTAATACAAGGAATGCTTTGGTCTACATTTTCAAGTGGGTAGCTAAAATGGATAGCTGTGTTGCCAAGGACCAAGTACCAAATGGGTCTTTCTCTTTTCTAGGGTGACAAGAAAAAAACAAGACTCCTATGGCCTTGAGCACTGCCAGATTAACTTTTTGCAGGTGATAAAAGGTCTGTAATCTCCCCAGAGTGCAGCTGACTCAGCGCCACTACAACACATTCCTGTCTCATACAATCACAACTAGGACTTTGAAATGTCTAGAAGGTTATCAGCCAAGATCTTCGTAATGTAAGATCAAGTCTTGATATACTTCCAGCTTTCTGGACCTAAAATTCCATTTGTTCAAAGGTGTCAGTACAAATACTCAGTTGTAAGAAGCTTTGAGAAGCTGTTGTTCATGTGTGACTCTGAATGCAGACTTCTCCAGGTGAAGGAGGTCAGAAAGCAAGGACTGTATACTCTGTTCCTGTTTGGGTCAATCCCAAATTAACATAAGCCTGATGTCCAGTTTCAGGGCCAATTTTAATTTATATTAGCCTTCATTATATTAAGCTTTTCCTTAGTTAAAGAAAAAAAAAAAACACTGAGAAAAACAATTTTTTGGCATTTTCTAGACACTTAGCTCTACCATCAAATATCAGACTGGGTTTTGAAATTTTGATAATAAAGAAAACAATCTTTCCTTCAAATCAGGTCTTTTAATGCCCTTTAGTGAGTCTTAATTTATATTTTTAGTAACTGTTAAAGAGCTTATTAACTGATCAGTTCGTTACGTAATGAAAATAACATCATTTATTTCTAAAGTTTCAACTGGAAGCAGACTAAATCTCAGCCACAAATTCCCTTTAAGCCCTAATCCTGAAAGTTAAAACCCATGGAGAAAAACTGGTTTTAGGTAAAGGAGAAAAAAGACTAAGTCAGTTTGTATTCCAGACAGGGACACAGCTACATCACTTGGTCCTACGTTGAAGGGCCTTCTGTGAAGTCTTTACAAAAAGTCTTTTCCTCCTGTAAAAGGAATGATCAATAAATATCAATTTGCTTTAGAAAAAATTCCCTGTCTATAAGCAATTTCTCACTAAGTTGACAGGCCTTTTTTAAAGTCCCAAATCAGAGTTATTAGGCTGCATTTTGGTGAGAGCTGTGTCCTCCAGGAACACTTTCAAAGTCAAGGGTCTCTCACCTACGAGTTGCATCTAGGACTGGCATTGAAGGGATTTAAGTTGATAGTAAAGGCTAGCATCACATTCTCAGTTAGGTCCTGTAGCATGGATGGCTCCAGTGAGTTCCTGCCCTGGCCCTCTGCTGAGACAATGTGTCAAGACAGCACCTTCTGTTTACTTCTTAACTCAGACAACTTCCACATCAGCTTATCGGCAGGTCAGGCTCCAGCTCAGAAGCTTGAGACTGACATGTCTTTTGAGATAATCAAGAGAAGCAGATGAATAAATGTATTATATGTGTTTATTTTTGGCAAGTTGACAGCGTTTGGCACTGAAAAATACGAGTGTTGTGGGAAGGAAAAAAAAATACTTGCTTTTCTTTGCTTTTAAAACTCTATGCTGTCTTGTGGGACCTCATCAGGAATTATGATTTATTAGACTAAAAAGACTATCCCAGACAAATTAGATTAATAAGGCCAATTATGCACCTATCTGGACCAAACAGTGAGACTGAAACAATTACACTAAACTTTACATTATTATACAATAAAATGTTTTATAAATGCTGTCACTCAATGTGTGGCACAGCCCACATCCCTGTCCTGTCCAGAGCCAAGTAGCACGGTTGTTCAGTCTGTTCAATCATGTTGCCCAAGAGCAGAGTTAATCACAGCCATATATGAATGTGAAATATGTTGGAGAGTGCTGGAAGTACAGAGAAAGAGATTGACAAAGGGATCTCCTCAAAACAAGTTTGGACAAGTTTGAGAGAGAACGAGAACATGGACCAAGATAGTGTTTATGGCATGACATACCCTAAAAAAATTGTCGTAACTCAAACATGAAGTTATGGTTTTGATATAAAATTGTCTGGTGTAAGTCAAGAGTTTGTGTTTTGCTGAGAGATAGATCATCTCATCATAACGATCTCTTCCGGATGTGGAAAGCAAAACTGTCAGCAACAGAAGAAAGAAATCAGTAGTGTTTACCTTGAAAGAATTCAGAAGTTGCCAGGAGAGAAGTAATGTGCTCCCGTTTCTAGCTCTGAAATAAGAAGGTGAAACTCTGTAATTTCCAAGGTAATATTGAGGGCCTAATATTTTGCATGTCTTTTGCAATCAATCGCTTCCTTAAAACAATGCAAAATAATTAGGTAAGTGAATACAGACAAAACTGTGCACTTGGAATCATAACAATGAATAGCTTTCATTATAATCTAAAAGAATAATAAACTCTTTAACAGCAGACATTAAGACTGATTTGTTCAGCATAACTTGCTTGATGCTGTTAAAGCCAAGCTGCACAAAAAAAAAAAGATAGATTTATGTATTCTTCAGTATGAAAAATGTGGAAAAGTATTGGGGAAAAAAAGCTATGTTCAGTCTCGCAGGAAAGTGATTCACCACCCACCCCTTGTAATCACTGAAGTCAGACACATTCATTACCCATGAAGCTGAAGACTTTTATTTTTCCCCTTTTTGTGAATAAGCACTGAATTACCCATATCACTGAGCCACCTCACTAAATGTGGCAGCTGCTGCTCGCCAAAATAACCATAAAAAGTTTATCTGTGAGGGATTCCAGACATTTAAATACATGGAAGCTGCCTTTGCTAATAACAGAGATTTATATTCCATCCTCAGAGCCATGTACACAAATTCTAAAAATCTCAAGTGGATACCACATACAAATACACATGCTCAGTGAATGTCATAGAAGAGAAGCATTTAGCAATCTTCAGGGCAACGACAATGAAAATGTGAAATAAATCACTAGATAAGGACTTAAAAATGTTCTAAATCCTCAAGGCCTCATGTTCCATATGGATTGGATTTTGAACTGATAGCTAGATGCTGTTCTAAAGATCAACTTCCCTATTTTAATGTAAAATTTAATTTCACTTTTTCTCTAGCTTCACTTTATTCTTATTAACTTTCTTCTTTTAGTCAATTTACTCAACAGTATCACAATGCAACTGATAGGCTGGATTTTTACCAGTCTATGTCTTTGGATGTAGCTATCTTGATGCTACCCATGTATTACTGTGTTGCTATTATAAAATCTACTTAAGAGAAATAACAATCACATATTTAAAATGCAGTGCTGCTGTCACCGAATTGTACACTCCACTGTGTCAAATTTGAGCTTGATGGCAGCTTGCCAACCAAGTTACAAGTGCTGATGAAATCAGAGCTAACACATTTAACCTGACCTCAGAGCATTTGGCAAAATAAATCACCTAAAAGCCTAGATAAAGTCAGAACATTTTAGCTCTTAATGTTTTCATTTTTCCTTCTAACAAAAAAAAAAAAAAAGAAAGCAGACACCTAACAAATTCTATAAATCTATTCAAAGAGTATAAATATTACAAATCCAGAAGATATCCATAAATATCCTTGCAGGGGGGTTGGACTAGATGACCTTCAAAGGTTCCTTCCAACCAAAACTATTCTATGATTCTGTGATTGAAACTATCCAGATTAAATAGTTTTGATAATGCACTAGGAAAAAAAACCAAATTTCTGGTCAGAAAACTAATACATACAGATTTGGATTTACAAAATGAGGTACTCTTAATATAAAGAGAAGAAGCTCCAGAATCAGACTGGAGCAACATTATTTACATTAGAATCATAGAATCACATGGTTGGATGGGACCTATGAGATCATCTAGTCCAACCGTCTTCCCACTACCATTGCTGCCACAGCTACTAAACCATATCTTGTAGCTCCTCATCAAGCCACCTCTTGAACACTGCCAGGGACGGCGACTCCACCACCTCCCTGGGCAGGCCATTCCAGTGCCTGACCACTCTTTGGGAGAAAAAGTTTTTCCTCACGTCCAACCTGAACCTCCTCTGGTACAACTTGTGGCCATTACCTCGGGTCCTGCTTGTTGCCTGGGAGAAGAGGCCAACCCCTGCTCATCACGACCTGCCTTCAGGAAGCTATAGAGAGCTATAAGGTCTCCCCTGAGCCTCCTCTTCTCCAGGCTAAACAATCCCAACTCCCTCAGCCGCTCCTCATAAGACTTGTGCTCCAGACCCCTCACCAGCTTTGTTGCCCTTCTCTGGACACGTTCCAGGGCTTCAATGTCTTTCTTGTACTGAGGGGCCCAAAACTGAACACAATACTCGAGGTGCGGCCTCACCAGTGCCAAATACAGGGGGATGATTACCTCCCTGCTCCTGCTGGCCACA
>WHYT01014771.1:165387-176179 GCA_009806455.1 Tetrax tetrax | reverse complement strand
CCGTGCTGGCTGGGCCTGATCCCCTGGATGCCACGCATATGCCGAGTGATCTCACCCAAGATGATCTGCTCCATAACTTTCCCGGGTACTGAGGTCAGGCTGACAGGCCTGTAGTTCCCCAGATCCCCCTTACGGCCCTTCTGATGGGAGTCACATCGGCAAGCCTCCAGTCCTCCGGGACCTCCCCAGATACCCTACACTTGGAGAACTACACAGAGCCTTTTGCTGCCACAGGCACCATAGTGTATCAAATGCAGTGTTGGATTGCTGTACAAGAAATAGGTATTTCACATTTTTCTAACATTTTCATATAGTCTGATTCATGTCATTAACCTACAAAGTCATGCATTCAGTGTTTTGAAAAACAGCAGAAAAAGGCAGCCCAAATAATCCACCTATTTGCTTGGTAACTGGAACGAGGATGGGCCACGGAGGCCGGTCGGATTGAAGATCCGTGAATCTCAGTCTTGAGGTCAGACTCAGGCCTGATCATGCTGCAGATTTGGCTGCTGTTTCCTTTGCCTTCAGACAGTTAAAGGCCAAGTAGTAGAAATTTAGATTTCAGTCATTTGTCAGACTCCCGTACTAAACTCTATCAATTGTAAATTTAGCACAATTCATGAATACCTCAATCATTTTCACTCAGTCAGATTCTGTCATCCTTTATTCTGGTGGAACCATTTGCCAAGTAAAGGACTTCATCATACATGGTATCTTTCTCCTCACAAGTCATGTACGGTCTGAAGACAAAAAAAAAACATTAACAGTCAAGACATGAATACAACATCTCAGCCTTTAACTCACTGCTGCAATAAATACATAACAGGGACTGCAACAATAGCTAATTGTATTTTAAATAAATGCTAAGGAATTGACCTTTATTTTAAATCTTTTCGTCTTGTTCTTTTCTACTGATTATCATGCATACTTTCAAAATGACAATGCAGATGAAGATACACATAAATGTTCTACAGATATGAAAGAAAACTGACTTCTAAGCTGTTTTGGATATTGGAAGTGAGGTGCCTGTACACAGCATGCTGCCTCTGCCAAACTGAGCTGCAGCCAGTTTTACAGAGGAAAAATGCTGTGCAGGAATCTCAGACACTTATAAGTGAGTAGCAATTTTAATTCTGAGCATATTGAAAGACTTACAGTATATAAAATGACCTATTCAAAATGCAAGACTAAAAAAATTATTCATATCAAAATGTGTTAAGTGTAATTAGAACTTTAGGTGAAATAGATATACAGCGTAACAGAAGTAAGAAAATACTCACTTTCCTGTTTCACAATCTGTTTTCCCTGCCCTCTAGAGATCTGCCTGTCCTCTGGTAATACTGCATTTTTTTTTTCAGCATTTCCCAAAAATCAGCTCTCAATCTACTCAAAGAATGTCTGAAAACACCTGTGAGAGCACACTGTGGCTCCCATTTCATCCGTACACCCACAGTCACTTCAGGAGGTACCAGGCAGATGCATGATCACATACCCACTCCGATTCAATAGTCTGAAACTGTCCCCCTCTCACAGCCAGGGTGTGCACCAAACTCAGGAACTCTGAACAATTCAGTTCAAGAGCCCAGACATAGTCTGTGGGGGCATTTTAAGTCACTGATGCTTCTAGCTCCTAAAAAAAAAAAAAAAAAAATTGAGTCTACTTTAATCAAGCTTCTGAGGAAAATGCACTTTATAATGCTCTCTTTGAACTAATGGATTTAACATAACTTCAATCTACAAAAATTGACCTGTTTTCCTCTTCTTTTCCTTTTATTCCTTGGTGTTGCAAATAAAAGTGTTTTTAATTGGCTCGGTCTCAAGATAAATTCAACCTTTCAACAATACTCCTCACAAATTAACCATGGTGACAAAATCAGCATGTATTGCATGCGTTAGAATTATACTGAAGTGAACTTCTGAGTGAAAAGGAGATGTTCTAATGTCCTCTTTGATTCACATACACATTCACTGGAAAAAAAAAAGGAAAAAAAAGAAAAATATTCTGTGTGATCTGCTGCTATCTATTGGAAATTAAATAGAAAAGCACTTGTCAAATATATGCTAGATCAGGAGTTAAGCCAAGGAAAATAAAGCAGCATACTCCCTAGAATACCACCCATAAAATATGTCCTGCTAATTTGATCTAATAAGGTGGTAATTTTAGGTACTCATGCAATTGGTCCAGGTAGATTCATATACTGATTTGGCTGAACTCTTAGGCTTTGTGGCATTTTTGAGTTTATCTTTTTCTTAAATGGTCCTCAGATGGTTTATTCCCAAATGTCACCTTCTCATCACACTTTAAACAAGCTGTTATTTATACTAGTGAGCTCAGATCCTCTGATTAGGAACACGCCTCTTCTTTTACTATACCCTGACCATCAAATGTTCCAGCGCATGGCTTATATGCAGCTTCAAATACCAAAAGATGCATGTCACCAAACGTAAGTTGTCTAAAAGACCGGAATCAAGATCAACATAATTATCAAGGCTTCTTCTACACAGTCAATGGAGAAAGACAGACATCTCTGGAGTGTGATTCACCTTATCTATCCCAGGATAAGACAATGCATCCACTGGAAGTACATGCCTCCCTCCTTTTGATGCAACCTACACAGCCAGTCGAGAACTGATAACTAACTTTCCAATACTTTCAGTTAAATGAGATGAATCCCACCCTTACTGCCCAAGGCTGTACCTAATTACCAAGAAAAAACAGAGCATGCTCCAGAATCTTGATTGCCCAGCTGAGATGCTGTTGGAGCTTGCCTGGCTTTCCTTTCTGTGGAAATCAGAGCAATGAGACGCAGCAAGGAAGCAGCCTTGTGCACTCCAGGGTTACAGCCTGAAAAGGAGCCAGGATGCAGCCTCAGACAGCACCTCAGTAACATCAGTAATGGCAGCTTACAGCTGGACAACCTTTCATTGCTGACGATGTGCCTGCTCAGCATGGCGTAGTGCCACAGAGAGATCCTGGAGGCTCCTTGGAACAAGCTAGTCCAGAAGCAAGGTAGTTGCCTTGACCCAGCTCCACATATCAGCTTTTCATCACAGCTAATTAGCTACTTTAATTCAGCATACTGTCCTTATTATATGCAAGTGAAATTGTTCAAAGCCAGTTTGGTTATATCTTTATTTTAGATGCAGCCAGAATGCCTGGAAACTTACATAGACTTTACTAGTTTGTACTTTAAAAGTTGCCTCTGCAACGAAAGGATTATAAACACATTTTCCCCACATGAAAACTTATTTTCTGGAGCACAGTTCAGGCTCAGGAGAGATAAGGGAGGACAACTGTACAAGGACAAGCCCTGAACTACGGGAGACAGTCTACCAAACCATAACAAACAAAAAATATTTCCATCCTGAGGAACCTATGTGACTCCAAGGTCAACCTGTTCCCAATGCTTATGTGCTCAGATAAGCTTATGAAGTAGAGGTGGAAAACAAGTGTCCCTTTCTATCCCTTCAAAAATTTTGAATGCTAAAATTCTCAATCACATGTTATAACCAAGTATTATGCAAACACTTGTACTTTATAATCTATGTTTCAGTGAAGGTTTTTTGACAGGGTAGTCCCTTTGTGACCACCAGCAATGACAGAGCTGCCCGTAGGGACGGGTCCACATGTGGGTCTGGGACAGCTGAGGCGTGGGTACAGAGTCACCAGAATGTGACTGTCCCATTCTGCATTGCTTGATTGCTTTTAAAAAGTGGTAAAAATTGTAAAATTAACTAAGGGTTCCTCCAACAGTCAGTGAATATACTGCTCAGCAGTGAGCAGGCCAAAGCCTTCAGCAAAACCTGGTCCATCACCAGTGAGAGCCTGCCTGCTCCCACTTGGAGGATTACACTTTACCTTTGTAAAAATATCATTTGTCTGCAACTACCTTATTTATCCTGGGCCCCTGAGATTAAAACAGCAGGTAAGAAAGAAGCTGAAAATAATATATCATCTTTGCTGCATTTTAACCTACTTTTCTTTTGTCCACAGCCTGCTCATAGATGCACTAGAGAGCAAGGGCCTTGACCTCCCCTCGGGATCAAGACCAGAGCGAGGAGCTGCTACCACAAAGTCCTTTCCTCCCAGCAGCATACCTACACCCCAGCCTTCAGTCCTGACAGCAAACATGAACACCGAGCTCACACGTCTGCTGCAGCAACACTGCAGTAACAGCAGCTGCCAGCGGCACAAGCCGCAAGCAGCCGAAAGCCTCAGCGGGACATCGGGCAAAGAAGGATTTCCACACCCAAAGCAGGAATGGAGGGATGTGTTGTCATACTGTACACACTCACTGAAAAAAATGATTGAAATTAGTTGCCATTTGGGTTTTTTTGAGGTCTGAAGACTGGGAAGTTTGAAGTTATTCATATTTATTTAAGCAATACCAATGAAGAGTGGGAACTAACATGTCTATCATCAAGCTGTCTGCTTGGTATATATACAGAATGCCTTTCCCACACATCTTCATCTCTTTCTTTTGTTGGATTTAGCCTGTACATTGTTTCTCTCATCCTATCACTCAGTCTTTCTGTACATCTGCCATCTCCAAGTGAGGTTATTACCATAAAATCAGAAGCAACAAAAGCAGAGAGTCACTCAGGAGACTTCTGACTCACACGTTACACTGAAAGTCAACGGTGCAATAACTTTTTCAGAGTATTCACAGGCAGACATCAGAATGACGTGCAACTTAACTTTGATATATATATTTTGGCAGTATCTGAGGGCAAGGAGCAGCTTAATAAAATTACAGCAAGTAAAGCCAAATGCTGTACTTCCTAAGTGCTGTTCATGGTGTGCAGAAAAACCAGAAATGAGCTCTATATTCCCCTTCTGGTAATTCCCCAGGCCCAGGGAGCTTGCAGCAGAAACAGACCCTCAGCATCACCTCTCCAAAAAGCTCTAGAAACTGTGATAGGAACTGACAGGAGCACAATGCTTTCTGGCAGTCTCCAGCTGGCAGAGAAGCTATTGCAAACCGGTAAAATTCTCATCTTAGCTTTAACCTTCTTATTGTGCCATCACCAATAATGGTAGCTGAGCAATCCTCCTTTTTTCCTTTTCCCAACAAAAGGAGAGAATCCATACTAGAAAGATTTGATTCTTCATCCACTAGGAACAATAACAAAATTTGCTAGAGGTAGATATGGACTTCTGATGGTTCATTGAAGTTATATTTGTGCAATAAAACTAACTAACTTTGAATTTTGTATTCTAAAGATGATTTGGTATGATATGAAAAAGAACTTATGGGTTTCTAAGCACAGTAATTCCACGACATGTACTAAAATATTCTATTTTCACTGCCATAATAAATATACTAGTCCACTCACTGACATCCATTACTGAACATGCGTAAGTCCTTAACAAAATTTACCTTGCTGAAGCCTGATACATTATGTCAGTGAAATCCCAGTGCAGTTTATTTAGGACCTGTAAGAAAGGATTCTGTGGTACATTAGCATGTTGCTGCCTCTCAGCATAAACACAAAACTCAGTCGCTGAACAGTCGCCTTGTCGCCCTGTCTCCCAGTACAGTCTTGGAAATAAATGTCAGGCATGCTTTCATCTGCATTCAAATCCGAATCAAGTTGTCTAAAGGGACAACATACCCTTTCGCATACCCATTCACCTAGAATAAAACACTTTCTACATGGTACATGAGACTGGGGAAAAAATTGTGAAGAAATTAATTCCAGCTCTGAGAAGAGCTCTTCTTTTTTTTTATTTATGAATATGCACACATTATTCTCTCTGCCTTGTTTTAAATGTCTGATGGAAATTGGCTTCACAGTTGATGCCACATCTTGGTCTCATGGGACACAAGGAGAGAACAGCTTGATCTACAAATGGAAGTGCAATTTAAGTTAGTTACATCATGCTTTCATTTTTAGTAACATGAGAGGATCAATTAAGCACAATTTACACTGGAAAAGAAACACTAGTGAATACAGGTCAAAAATGATGCAAACAAAAAGAAATAAAGGGAAGCCTCAGTACCTTTCTAATCAGTTTAGGGTGGAGTAGGGGAGTGATTCCAAATAAAATAGATAAAGTAGGCTTGTGCATTGTCTTCCAGAAGGATGCCTAGCTGCGTATCGAGTTGATCCAAATCAGATTCAATATACACAGTCCCTGAAGTAAACACTCAGCTGTACCAACTATAACTCAGATTTTTTAAAATACAAATACTAATAAGATTTTTTCAGAAGGCATAGACAGTTTGTTACAGTCTCTTCCCTGCATAACTAATATATTAGCAGATTTTCCTTTTTAATTCTTTTGCTGTTTGGATAATTCTAATCTTTACTATCCTCTTATGGCTTCTACCAACCATGTATTAAAGAAAAATACACGTTTATAATTTCATTCAGTTTATCAATGTATTTCTTGTAAAATTATATGAACACTAGCCCCTCAAGATTCAGGAGAAATGCCTAAGAGCAAGCATTTTGTTTATACAAAACTTGATTAAAACTAAACATAATGCAACTGCTCATAGGTGATGAGACAGCTAAAACAATCTCCAGCTCCCTTCTGAGTACTGGGGGGAGAAAGGGGATTTAAAATGCAAAATGAGTCTGAGACTTAAAAATGAAATTATGTGAGCCACTCAGACCTACTGTAAATGCCACTGAATGTTAAGCCAAACAGATAATCTTACCCCTTAGGAAAAAAAAAAAAAGTTTTAAATTAATCTCCAAGTATTGGATTAATTCAGTAAAATTACAGTCTGGCCTCCTTCCCACAACTCCAATCATAAACAGCCCAATTCTGCAATAGACCGAGTATCCTCCTTTCACACTGATTGTCAATAATGCCAACGGTGCTTGCCAGGGCTGCATCTAGCGTTGTTATTTACACCACGTTTTGCAATAAGGAAGTAATCATACTCGTAACCAAATACAAAATCAAAATATAGTTATTTGCATTTCAGGGCTAAACACAGTAAAAATCTCTTTTCAGCACAGTTTTTTCTACCGTAGTGAAAATTTTAAATGACAGCACTTCTCACAGCATTCATGGTCAGCACTGACTGGCAAAGAGATCAGCTCAGCCCTGACTCTTAACTGGGCTGTTTGGCTTACCAGTAGCTTAGCAAGACACAAACAACCAAGAACTCACTGTCCCAGTTTCTCAGACAGCCTGACAGTAGCTGCTGACTGCTCCATTGTAGGACAATGAGACAAAGTAAGTCTCATTTTAATACAGTCACAGTTTCACTTGCAGTCCTGGTACAACCGTGCTAAAATTAAAAAAAAAAAAAAAAAAAAAAGACAAAAATGAATCCTTCAGTGTGAGAAATGGCAGCTTCAGGTCATCCTCCAGACTTGCTGTGGTAGCAGAACCAATGCAGGTCCAGTGTGCAAGGGAACAGCAGTTCAAATAGAGACACCCTTTACCATCATGTGTACCCCTAAAGCCTTCCAAGCTCTCCTTCCTGGCAGGTGCCTCTCCATAACGTACAAACATAGGCACGTTCTCAAGGGTGCCTCTTACCTTAGAATCATAGAATCTTCAGGTTGAAAGACACTTCCAAGATCATAGAATCATAGAATCATAGAATGGTTAGAGTTGGAAGGGACCTTCAAAGGTCATCTAGTCCAACCCCCCTGCAAGAAGCAGGGACCTCCCTGACTAGATCAGGTTGCCCAGGGCCCCATCCAGCCTGGCCTGGATCATCAAGTCCAACTGTCAGCCTAACACCACCATGCCTATTAAACCATGGCCCAAAGTGCCACATCTACATGTTCTTTGAACACCTCCAGGGATGGTGACTCCATCACTTCCTTGGGCAGCCTGTTCCAGTGCCTGATCACTCTTTCAGTAAAGCAGTGTTTCTTAATATCCAACCTAAACCTCCCCTGACGCAACTTGAGGCCATTTCCTCTCATCCTGTCACTAGTTACCTGGGAGAAGAGACCAACACCTGCCTCCCTACAACCTCCTTTCAGGTAGTTGTAGACAGCAATGAGGTCTCTCCTCAGCCTCCTCTACTCTAGACTAAACAATCCCAGTTTCCTCAGCTGCTCCTCATAAGACTTGTTCTCCAGACCCCTCACCAACTTTGTTGCCCTTTTCTGGACGTGCTCCAGCAACTCAATGTCTTTCTTGTACTGAGGGGCCCAAAACTGCACACAGTATTTGAGGTGCAGCCTCACCAGTGCTGAGTACAGTACCTTGACAGCTTTCAGCCCATTATCCTGGTTCTGGAAAGGATTTAACGGCATAAATCTATGCTGATTAAACAAAGCTGTAAACATGTGCTTAAACTACCGATATAGTGGCATCTAAATCATGTTTAAAGACTCTCTAGGATAAGCTTCTTCTAGAAGAATGGGAGAAAGGATGAATCATCAACACCTCTCCACCCTTTAACAGACAGGGAAGGAGGCTCAGAGAGACAAAGCAACTTACCAAGGACGAGTCAAGAAATCTGTGTCAGAGCTGGGCACTAACACTAGGCCTGCTGTTAATCAGCTTAGTGCTTTAACCCCAAAACATTTTTTTTCCTATTAGAATATCAATCCAAAATGACATAGATTATTTAGTACATAACTGGATAGAAGAGAGGACAGTTAGGTGAAAGCTATGCAATATTCTAAAAACAAGAAAGCATGCCTCCCTCACTGAAAAAAAATGTGAAAGCCAATGTTAATATTTTACTCCGGAATCCTTATTTTATAATGTTCAGTCCACTGATCATATGGAAAAAAACTACTACAAAATCATTCAACAGAGGAAGACTGTAAGAATTAAAAGTAATCATTAGGAGTTGAAAAATATTACTATCCAAAAAATTCTGAAGTATGACATTAAACATCTCTACTACCATCACGTCAAGGATCTGAAACAATTGAACAGAAAACCGTATCAAGGGAAATAACTGACAGTCCCTTCCAAGTATATAATTTAGTCCACAGACATGCTTCTATTTTTTATTCCTTGCAATTTGTTAGTAAGTTTTTGATTTTAAAGTAAATTGCTTCAGAACTTGACTCCATCCTTTCACTTCAAGAAAAATCGACAAGACTGGTTTCAGCAAAAATTCCTTTGCATCTGTAAAATATACCTCTGTCTTCAGCAAAAGGACACTTTCCTAATGTCAAATTTTGACACAGAAAATATAATTCTGGCTCAGTTATTCTTATTTCTCTTCAGTTCAAATTAATACAACTGGAAAAACTGAGAGCCCTGCTATTAGTTCAAAGGCAGCTGGGAACATCAGGCATCTTCCAGAACATGTCCAGAGAAGCACAGAAACCTTCACATTTTTTGTGCAAAGTCAATCTGTAAAGTTTTGGAGAGAATTAAAATGGGCAGGAATAATGTCCTATTTCATCAGATGCATTCAACATTTTTAAGCAGAATGGCAGAGATGCAAGCTCAGGATTTCTTCCTCGCCGCCTGCCAAGCAAGTCAGGCCTTCAGCCCTTTCTTTTACTTCAGTACTTAATGAATGGCAACACGATACAAAATCTCTGATTCAGCTCTGAGCCTATTTACAAAGCATCAGCCCAAGAAAGAGAGTAGATCCTGAGTTTTTTGCTAACAAGCTAAGCTCAAAATAAGCCCCTCCTTGTCTTTGACATACAGATGTTAGCAGAGGCACCATTTTCCCAGAGTAAAATAAACAGAAAGTTTTTTTACATAACTAGGAAAGCTACAATGAGCTCCTACCTACCGTATCAGTAAGTCTAAACATTTATGTTGCCAACCATACTAAAATTTTTAAACTTTTAAAATCACAAGTTATAACTCTTCTTCACCTCCAAAGAGTCATTAGATGCCTAACACAAAATTCAGTCGATTTGAAGACACAGATCAGAGAGCTGGCTGAAGATCAGGCCAGGCCACATTCTCAGGTTAATGGATGCACTAAGGAGCTAAGTGAAAAAAAAATGTTAAACTTAGCTTAATTTCTGACAAAAGTTCACTTTATGCAAACGTTTCCAGAATGAGGCATTTGCAACTTCTGCTCTGGAAATATGTCTTAGAGCTGTTTGCCTTTTCGGAGGATGGGTGAAGAATAACCTAACAGGAAAGCCAAATGGAAAATTACATATGTTGGCCTCTGAAAAGGGGGACAACTATGTTTAAGCTCCTGTTTCAAGACAGAGAAAGCAGAGATTCAGATCTTTCTTACCATAATGTACTTTTAGTGCCCTAAATACCTGAATAGTTTCTGTTCCAAGATAGCAGGTCTCCATTTTTGCTCTCATTATTTTCCAGACAATTTCAGAATATCTGAAGTTTTCCCTACAGCAGGCCAAGACTGACAAGAAAAGTTCAGTTCAAATGGTATTCTGTGCACTCAAAAAGCTTTGCAAACCCAGCTGGTAGCTCACTATGCCACACTCAGCCTTGGCATAAGTTATTCCATCAACTTGCGCAGATTTGTGTCCAGTTTCACAAGGTCTGATTTAACCCTGATCTCTAAACTGCTCTTGGACAGACCTCAGAGCTGCTTCCATTTATTATTTTGTACCACAAGCAACTATTCAACTATTCAGCATCAATTTAAAATCAATTGCACATCACCACAGTCAGCCAGTTATCTAAATAAACCTCAGATAGGCAAGGCGCAATTACACTGGAGGAGTGAAGAATACATAGAAGCGATTCATCACCAACTCAGATGGATATCAATAAAAGATGTAATCAGTAAGAGACTGCATGAAATCTAAGAATGTAGACACATTTTGTGAGTTAATTCTCTTATATTTCATTAAAACCAACTTTAAATCTTTTCTTCTCTTTTTTTCATATTGAAGAACTGGATGGAGT
>WHYT01014771.1:129844-155908 GCA_009806455.1 Tetrax tetrax | reverse complement strand
CACCACAGTCAGCCAGTTATCTAAATAAACCTCAGATAGGCAAGGCGCAATTACACTGGAGGAGTGAAGAATACATAGAAGCGATTCATCACCAACTCAGATGGATATCAATAAAAGATGTAATCAGTAAGAGACTGCATGAAATCTAAGAATGTAGACACATTTTGTGAGTTAATTCTCTTATATTTCATTAAAACCAACTTTAAATCTTTTCTTCTCTTTTTTTCATATTGAAGAACTGGATGGAGTGAACAAGACAAGACTTTTTAAGTAGTATAAGTCTGTGCATAGAGCCCATGGTCTAGCCCATAATAATCAGTGATTGGTTTTGCCTTGTTCTTGAGAGAATTTTTCCACTGACGGACTCCAGGCAACACCCAGATCACCAGAAAATTCTGTCTTGGCCAGGGCCTAGGTGTGGATTTCACTGGTGAGCTTGTCCACACGGATTTCTCGTACCATTGCCCATCAGAGCAGCCACAGCAGCACTGCAGGTTGCGGGCACGGGACAGCAGATAGTGTGGCTGACACTGCACCTGGTGTACAGCCTCCTGCAGAGCAGAGCTCGGCCAAACCACCCAGCAGGTCACTAAAAACAGACTGAGGAACACCAGAACAAGGAGAGTTCAGTGTGACCTAACGAATGGGGTGGAAAAATCTGAATTTGTTCCCAAGCTAAGTGGTCTGAGAGTGCACTTAGAGATGTTGTGTAATAGACCAGGGACCTTGACTGAATCTTGACAACTCATTGGGTATATGATATACTTATTAGAGACTAATAGCAGCTCAAGAGCAACGGGAGAAACGTGCTGAAGGAATGAATATTCCTCGTGATGATGAACAAGCCAAGAAAAACAAAAAGGAGATGAATGGGAGAGCTGGGGACAGGAATGGGTAAGGTACCATTATACCCCTTTTCTCTTATTTCAACTTCCTCCCAGGAGAATTTTCTTGTGTTTTAGAAGTGTTTGACATATTTATTCTCTCTATTTAACAGATGCAAAGACAACTGGAGTTACAAATTCTTCTTATACCAGAATTTCAATTTTGTACCACACACAAACGTAGAAAAGCTAGTAAAAATAAAAGAGTTTTGGGTTCCCTATTGTCAGTCAAAGCCTCAAATCCACTGCATTTGTACAGAGGATTGTTTTTGTTGTGGGTTTTTTTTTCATTTAAGAGCAATAGAAAGCTTTTATTCCAGATTCAATAACATGGAAAGCATTGGAGCTCTGCATTCAAACAAGTTTTTACCACTGTAAGCATACAATAACCTTTTATTATTACTACCACTTTTACTATTATGTGCTTTTTCACTAAAGCTTTGTTACCTGCGTGAGTTCTATTCTTCTCTATCGTGGAATAATTTATCAGTCTCTTACCCATGGGAAAAGGAGGTTTCCTTTTCTTCTTCCTTGAATGTTATCTGCTCCAAGACAAAATATAACACCTGCTGTTTTCTATCAATTACTTATGAATAGAAAAAAAATAATACTATATTTGGTATTGTATCTCTTTGTGACAAGTCAGCTAGTTATATTTTTCCATGGAATATTCAATACGTATATACACAACAGAATCAAAACAAAATAAGGACAGAGATAAACCTGCTTTTGTAAGCAAAAGGAGTAGGAAACGTGAAAATAGGTCATTTTGCAGAGTCTCCTGGCCCTAGGGATCTGCAGACAGGCTTCTGACAGGTGCTGGAAGCTCTGCTGGGAGTGACAGGCAGAGGCAGGGACCGTTGGTGTGGTGCTCAGCCCACCCCATGCCAGGGACCTCAGTCCTGCAGCGCCCGAACACAAGCCAGCCTTTGGGCTAACACACCCTCAGGACCGCTCACTGCTTGGGATGCTCACCTCTCTGTACGGGGGATTATGTAGTGTCCAGCACCCTCTGTACCTGAAAGGAGGAGAAACAACTTAACAGACATTTAATAAGCAAACTGCAGGAAGACCAGAGTCACTTCTGGGTGCAAAAGAAGTCTGACATGTTCTATGCCCCATTTTGTCAGAAGAAACGTGCTGAGCCCAGCTAGGGACATAAGCCTGTGCTTCTGCGTGCATCCCGCTTTCTTCAACATGCACAAACACATTCTGGTGTCCTATAAATGTCTGCTGGCACAGTTACAGGATAAGAGTCCTTGTGACTGACATGTCAGTGACAGTGAAAAGCTTGCACAGATGCACTTATTCCAGAAAAAAAACGCACTTTCACAGAGAGAGCTGAAAGCATACCATAATATTGCTGTTACAAACTGTACTCACAGCAAGAGCACTTTCATAGCAGAGATCAGCACAACCACACCAGCATATCCATACCAGTGCTACATCTGGCCTAAGGTCCTGCTGCTCAGTCCCTTTTTCCACTTCAGCTTTTACCTATCTGGATCACAACCTTTCACTTTCTCTTACAGCTTTCTACTTGAACCTTGATCATCCATTCCCCTGCTGCACAAAGGATGCTGAGGCAGGGTAACATGCATAAAGATTTATTAGCAGGATCCATTGCTGATGATGCACATTGAGTCTAACAGACAAAGTAATTTGGGGGGAAAAACAAAAACAAAAGTAGAGGAAAAGGACAGAGAAAAGAGGACAGGAGAGGGGAAAACACAGAGAAAACAAGGAAAAACTCCCCAGAGGTCAGCCAGTAAGGGCAGCCATGGGGTCCCAGGTGAGTGTCATTCTCTGGACAGTGTCACCGGTGGCGATGAAGGCAGGTGGGGATGATGAAGGAGTAGGACTTTTCCCCTCATCCTAAACGTTTCACTGAGACCCACTCAAATGCCCTGTGGGTTGGTTCTGCTTATTATGCTGTTAGCACTGACCAGCATATACTAATCAGATGCAAATGCTGTACATTGATGGTTAAGCTTTTGTCCATGTATATTGTTGGACAATGTTTACTGAGCATTTGAATGACTATTATCTATTTTGTTGTGCCAAATGTTTGGTTTCTCTAATATAAATTAAAATCTACAAAACAAGAGGGAAAGAAAGTGGGGGGAGAGGGGTGATTCTCAAATCAGTGGTAGCTACTGCCACGAAAGCACACCGTAACAATGTTGTCAGGATTCAGGGGTGCAAGTCCATGCGAACGATGCAAGAACAACAGCATGAAAACAATAATGGAAAAGTGCTGGTGCAGAGGCTCCAGCAAATGCTGCCTCAGAGGCCTCAGGGGGTTACAGAGCTGCAAGGAGCAGGCTCTGGCTAAAGCCAAGGCACTTTGCTACCCACAGCACTGTGCAACACCCCTGCCGCACAGCACATCTGGAAATCAGCATTTGCCCCTCCCATCAGAATTTTCTTTCTCATGCGGAGTCAAACCAGACCTATTTCTAGTGTGATCAATCTGAATGATCAATATTTATTCATATTTTTCATATTCTGTCCCACAGAATTTGCTAACGGAGCTCTCAACGTGTACAGGGGCAGCAATGCCAGAACTAGGCGTGGGTCTGCAGATTAACACAGAATTGAGCTTTCCGAATTCCGGAGACTGCAAACAGAATTCGTGCCATCCTATCCTTGAATTAAACTACTAGGCTCACTATGTTTCTGGTTATTACAGGTAGGGCAGATTTATTTCAGAAAACAGAATTCAAACCAGCAGGAGAATCTCAGCAAGGAGGCTGAGGACTGAACGCTCATGGTGAGTAAATTATCCTCTCATCTTCCGAACTGCTCCCTCTGGATTGCATTAATGACATGCATTAGTTGTGTGCACCAGCACAGAAAAAAAATTGAGCCACGTTTCTGTAGGATAAATGATCTCTTTATCGAGAAGGGATAGGTAGACTGTATAGAAGGCAGCGGCCAGACAAATAAGCTAAGATGTCAAATAAACAATTTGTGAACTTCATCTTACTTCCAAGGATTAACTCTAATCTCTCCATTTGGATTCTGCCTCAGCTTCCATTACAGGCAAGGTAAAATTACAAGTGCTTGTGACATGTGCAGCCTTGCTGGGCCACTGCCCATGCTTCTCTGAATAAAGAGGGGATTTCAATCATTAGCATTCCCAGGTTAACAGGAGAAGAAGGAGGACAAAAGTATTCAGAAAGCTCCAGAAAACTCACTGAATGTGCAAGACAGCAATTCAAGCAGTTACTTTCTAGCATAATGTATGATTAAGTGACTACGCACAGCTATCAACATTGCAGGCTGCTAAATACAGTGGGAAACCACCACTGAATTTGAACGTGAAAATCCAGGGTGAGACAGGACAAGGCAGACAAGCATGAGGATTACGTGCAGTCCCTGAAAAAGTTAAAAGCAATTTGCTGCCATCGGTATGGGAGAGAAGACCAGCACACTGCCCTGCATCGGGGTGGTGGGCCAGCCTGTAGGGCACTGTCCCAGGGAGGGTGAGCCCTGCTGCCAGGCAGCGGGATGTCCTAGATGCCCACTTATCCCACAGAAGGGAACAGGGGTGAGTGAAGTCCATTCACTGGGAATCACATCTGTGCTTACCTGGCGATCCAGCCAGGCAAAGCACATGCGGCTTCTGTAACATCAGTTTTCCCCCAGGGTGTCCCCTGACTCTTGTGTAGAAGGTGGATGGTAATGTCAACACCAGACTGCTGGCTACGACCACCCTGCGTGTCCTACGGGTTTCCTGTATTCCCAGTTGAAGGGTTCCAGTTTCACTGAACTCCAGCACATGCTGGATGTGCTGCATTCCCTATGCTGCCAGTGGAGAGAGGAAGACACTCACAGTAGCAAGACTAGATCCTCACTGAATGTTTAGTGGGTTTTCTTTTGCCAATTTCAAGACATTTCTAGACTTATTTGGAATGCTTATTGTGATGATACTTGTAAATATTGGTTTATTCTAAACAATCCTAACTAAACCTGCTAACGCAGTATTCTAGCAGATGAAAATGTTTACCAGCTGATAGCTATTTTTCATGAACAATCTAGGAACTTCCTTTGGAAAAGGAATGAAAATAGGACAAAAATATAGGGCAGAAGAGTAATTTCAGAAAGTTGGTAACAAAAAGCAAGTCTTTCAGCTCCCACAAACCAAGGTACAAAAGCATTAGATCACACACCATGACAATGCAATAATTTGCCCTCTCCATTTTTTCTAGTGGTCGATAACTATTTCAGATACTTCTAAAAACTCATTCTTAACAATTTTGAAAATATAATATGTTGTTAACTCAGAAGAACTCACAGAGAATGGGACAACAGATTTATATTCCATGTTTAGTTGCAGTTACGAACAGGATTATCATCCTGTACTCTAAGTTTCACCATTACAGAAGTTTTGTATAAACTAAAAAGTGTCACCCAGTTAGGAACTTTTTATAAAGGAAGACTCAAAAAAGAATAAATATAAAACCATTTGCAACAAGGTCTTACTTAGATGTGCACTCAACTTTGAAGAATCAATCTACACATAGTCCTTGGCCAAATTGTGCCAGTGCTTAAAACTAACAGAACCTTGCGAAAACTGTGTGATTTAAATTGTCCTGGCTTATCTTAAACTTTTCAGATGACCTCCCACTGCACAGCACCACAGGAGTGAATTGGTTTAAAGCACATGACTCCTCCAAGAAGTACAAAGTCACTACCAGAGCCTTGTTTCTGACCCAGAAACTAAGACGCTGCCTTTTTGTTACTGAACAGATGGTAGCAGGAAATCAGCATTAAAGCATGCATCTTACAATTGTCATTTAGCACTGTTTTCAGTTTTTAAATGCAGTTTTCCTCAAAAAAAAAAATCAATCAAAGCATTGCGAATTGCATTTTTGTCTTCTTTTATGGATTTGCAGGTTAAATATCTCAATATAGCAGTAACAGAGCTTTTTCTTCTAAATCTCAGGCCTAAAAAATCACTCTGGGGAACTGGAAGTCAAGCTGGGTTGTTTCCATCTTAAACAGTAGTACCAGAAATAAAAGCTTCACAAGCCAAATTTAACTTTCAGTTGTGCTTCTGTAAATACCCTACTTTTAAATCAAGCTTTTAGTTTTGAGCATCACATCAGGTTAACTGTCTTACATGGTTCTCAGGGCAAATATTTGAAGTTGTTGGAGCTAGATTGGAGGGCTAGAGCTTTACCTGAGCACTGCTGAGGCTGAGATTTGGGATGCTGATTAATATTGTCCTACCAAATGTTCCTGCCACTGGTCAGTCCACTCTGCACACTCTAGCTTGAGTCTCTGAGCAGAAATTGCTGGGATGTCTGATTAATAATCTCCAAACTGCTTTGGCCCTCAGACTGCTGACTCAGGCACCTCTTGTTCCTCTTCTTCACATTTTTCTCTGAGCAATAACGTGGATGATATCTTTAATAAATAAGATTTCCCCTGAAGATAGTTTGCAATTGAATAAGCGGGGAACTGAATTATCTTTTCATTCTGAGACAACTATCAGAGCTCCTGTCCCTCGTATAAGAACACATACTGGTAGGGAGGCAGCACAACAAAGCCCTGCAGCCATGCCCACCCTGCTAAGGGCTTGATGACCACAATATCAGTCTTTTTGATGACCTATGGCCATATTACATGACTGCAAGTCATTGTGGCACTTATGGCAGAAGATGGAGGTGAAGCAAGAGCAGGCACACCTATGCTTAGCTCTCCTTCCTGATACTAAGCACACACTTTGCTCATGCGAAAAATTTGCATAGGCTCAGTTGTTATTCTCCTGCACTGCCATGGCACTGGCTTGGCTTCAGAGAATTTGGACAAGTCAGTTTAGGATCAAGTGCAAGCTCAGGTATGATGGTGTTGCGTTGATGGTTGGACTTGATGATCTTAGAGGTCTTTTCCAACCATAATGATTCTATGATTCTCAGGCCCGTGCTGGCAACACAGTCTAACCGCTACTTGCAGCTGCGTCAAGAATGGGTTTGTTTCACAGGTAAGCAAGGGAAACTATTGCCAGATCTGCCAATCAGGGACATTTCTTCAAAACTCATTTCACCTTTAAGCCCTGTCACCAAGTCTTTTGTAAGCCCATTCTTTTCAGACCAGCTCTAAAAACATTGCAGCAGAAATTGCAGAAAGCCCAGAAATTTCTGCAACACAGCATTTTTACCTGTTTGTGAAATACCTCCTAGTAAATAAGACAATGTCTTGACTAAAGGAAGCCCCAGAGAAATCATGTAGATCTCCCTGGTTATTTGGATGCACAAAGCTCCACAGCAACCCTGGTACATTTCTGTAATAGCTGATGGCAAGCCATGCTTATTTATTTGTTCAGGTCTACAGGTTCAAATTGCCTCAGCTAACTTACTTGGAACTAATGCCATTATAAATGTTTGTAAATGTCAGAGATTATCCTCTTGGTTGGTTTTACATTACTTACTCTCCAGTGCTTTAAAATGATACAGTGCTGTCCTATTTAAAAGTAGACTTTTTCCAAGTACATGCAAATGCACCAAATTAAAAGAGTTTCCTACTGTTTTGAAGTTTTTCGAATGGCAGGAAAAAATCACCATTCTGCTTCCAGAAAGGAAGGTTCATTGTACTTCCATTGCATTTACTTAGGAAAAAAAAATCCACGACAAAGAATAACTTTAAATTGCAGACATGGGAACGTTGAAGTTCTTACTTATCTATCAGGGAACTGGCATAACTAAATATGTAATTTGTAGTATGCACTGAGATTTACTGCAATTTAACCTCTCTTCCCCAGAGTTATCAAGAGAGGAAGATAAAGATACCAGTAGCAATTCCTAGGAGTGAAACCAGAGTACTTGCTTTGAAAAGAAAACACTACTTCATCTCTAAAATCCCTTTTTAGATGAATAGTTAGAAAGGGAAAGTTTATAAAAATTAATACAGAAGTTATACAAAAAGTAGTCCAGGGCAGGTAATAATACAATCACTCTTGTCATAAGCAACACCTACCATCAGATAATGGATTCAGACTCGGTGCATATTATGCTCTATTTTATTTCTGAATTTTAGGTACACTTATATTATGCTTTGATTGAAATGTAAAGAAATGCCTAAGAAGAAATAGGGGGCAGAACTGTCAAAAGAGACAAAATAAAACCTAACTTTAAGCACTGAAAATTACACAGATCTTCTGTACTTACAATCAGCATGAGCCTTATTACTTAGAGAATGGGCTAAATCAAAGATATAACAATAAGAATTCATGTATTCCAATTTGTGCATTTTTCTGCTTCTCCTTCCTTTTATATTCTTAAAAATAAAAATAAATTGCTTCTCACACTAATAATCAAGGATGCGTACCACTGCAAATACTCAATAACACACCACAGCACAACAATACAAATTTCAATCCTAAAATCATGTGAGCAATAACCTAAATAGCAGCACATGTACTTTTCTGCCAGACTACTTAAAGAAAATCAGTTTGTTCAAAAGTAGCACTGGAACAATGCAGCAAAGAAACTGCTTTGAAAGAGCACATACAGAAAAGCACTTCTATAATTTTCAATGGCCAAAAATTCACATTAATGTTTGGATTTAGCAGCTAAGGACTAATGTTGGTGATGACACTAGATGTATTATAGAAACAGGAGCCTCACTGTTTGGAAAGGGGGAATGAGGTAACAAACAGAGAGAAATCAGGGGAAGTAACTTTGAAACTATGTTATTTGCGAAGAGTATTGAACGTTCCTGTATTTTAGCAAAACATCCTACTAAACCAGTCTCACTGCAACATACACTTCTTCCTAACCAGGCACAGGTGATGAAAATCTTGAGACTGATATACTTTATTACATTCAGTAAGCCACTATGTAGTCCAAAGCAATTCCGTATTTATAAAATTTTCCCCATACAGAAATTCTTTACAATGGCAACACTCCTAATCTAGATAACCAGATGTTAAAAACAGTCCTTTGTGAATACAGTTAATTCCTTTCTAAAATACAGCTTATATTATGATAGCAAAAGAACTCTTTTCCTAGTATAATATACAACTTCCTTGGAAGATGTAAGGAGTTCACCAGAAAATCCTTTTAAGTGATGACAGAAAGCAATACTTCTGACATCCAAAAATGATAAATATGCACGACACAAAATAAATTCTTTATTGTCACCTTGTGTATGAATGAGAACATGAGGTTTTTTACATGCTGGATGAGTTCATAATATCTCCCTTATGGTTTATTTGAACTTTTCCAGAGAAGAAGAATGATTTGCCTGGCCACATTTTATTACTTATAGCACAGATAAGAAGGAATCTTCCTTCTTCCCTGAGACATATTGCAGGTCTCTGCCGATGTCTCCTGAATACTCTTCTTTTGCAGGAGTCTTTCTTCAAAAATGGCAAAGGTGACCTCATGTAGATGAGGGATGAGACGCAACAAAAAACCTTAAGCATCATTAGCTATGGAGATCACACTGTCTTAGGCAAACTACCAAAAATGAGCGAGCAGTCTGCTGGAATGTTCAATGTACTCTCATCAAATGAAAGTGTGAGTTAGGAATATGTCTATGAGAAATGCACATTGCAGGATCAGCACAAACGCACACCATGCATACCAATTCAAAAAGCCTTCCTGAATTCATGGAAAAGCACCTTCCTTGTTTGTTTCTCTGAACAAGAATTGTTCTATAAAGACAATAACTGATATTAAGAACTTTCCTAGGGCCACTAGATTTAACATATTATGTAAATGATGGAATTCATAACTTTTCTCCATCTAAAATGTAATTAGAACTCTTCTCTGTGATACAGCAACAGACAATTCTTCTCTGCAAGATCATCTTAATCAGGTTAACCTGAATTTTGACATTGATTTGCATAGGAAAAATATTGTGACTCTGACTACTCATGCATAAAACAGCAGTTATCTGCCTCGAAGACATTTCCTACATCGGTACTGATCTGTCACCTTGCATGACTCTCCCAGCTTCCAAACTGAGCTTCTGAAGTGGTCTGATTTTCACGTCACTGTTCCAAAGTCAGCAGCTATTACCCATCACTAATATAATACGACAACACTTCTCAATGTCTCACTCTTCAAATGCCCTTAGTAATTACCATCATTCAATATTTAGAATTATGCATGCTGGGAAAAGGTAGTTCATAAGTATAGTGTTTATTATGCACAGAGGTTCCTCTCAAACCCTTATTCTTGAGTCCTCAGAGGTAATATGAGCTCTGCAGATGCAAGTGCTTCAAAACAAATACATTTCAAAGCAACTTTTTCTTCTACAGAGAACATCCTTGAAAATATAATAGAAGGAATTCTGACCAAATTGCCTTCTGTTTGCCTGGTGCTGATAAAGGTAGATCACACTCAGTTCACATTACTTAAGCCATTCAGGTATGTCAACATCCCATTAGAGTTACTCCCAAGCTCTGCAGCTAACTTTGCCAAAGCTGCTCTAGATTACAGAAGAGAAATACTGACAAATAACGACATATAATCACCGCCTGTGTTCTTCAAGGTGTGTTATCGTGCTGACCTGTTCTTTCTTTCCCAGTGCCAAATATTTCTTTTATGACAGCTCTTCTATAAGAGAGTCAGTTAATATCCTATTTCTCATTGGGCTTAAGTGCCAGCAGACTGATTTTGCCACCCTTTGTCACATCAACAGCACTTTTTCCCATAAACAGATCCACTGAATCTAGTAGTCCTACTTGTACAGCAAGGTATTACGTGAAACTGAGTGAGGATAACAGAACTGAGACCTTCCTGTTTAAACAGGGCTTAATTCTTGGGCACGCACCACTACTGCCTGTTTACACTGCTCCAGCAGCATAAAAGGACCTTGAAATGGGTGCAAATACAAATGTTAGATCAAAACCAAGCTCATCCCACACATGTCTGTAAATGCCTAGTGCGAAGCCATTAGCACAGTGCACAGTGTGAATGATGGAGACACGGGTGGTGCTCCTGAGCACAGAAAACAGACAGCGAGGGACTGAGTGGGTGTGCGTGACCAAACGTCGCCAGGAGTAAAAGCAATACAACAGTCAGTGCCCTACTCCTTTATCAGAGGTTCAAATGGCCAGCCACAGATCCTTGCACAGAAAAGGGGGAAAGCAAAATGTGCTACAACAGCAGTTGCAGCACTCAGACCACCCGTGAGAGTCCCTAAGACCATACGAGCTTTCCTAATGCTTTCTATTACAAATTTTCTAAGTCATATTGGTCTATCACAAATGTTGAGACTTGACTGCAGTCCAAAGAACCATAGCTCAAAACCATGGAGAAAGGAGTTACTAGAAAAAAGAAGCAGCACCTGAGAAGATTGGCTCTGAAGGAAATAAATTCATTTTCTACCAATGGTATGCAATCTTATTTTATTTAGATCAAGGCAAAAGAGTTAAAGAACCAAGTATAAGGTAGAAATGTAAAAGTGCCTCAGGAAAGCTTCTCTCCAAAAAAAAAAACCAACTTCTCTGCAGCTTGACGTAAGAGAAAGCATGAACAAAAGCAATATTTTTGCCTCTGCTCTGAAATCTTGAGATTGTGACTTGATCAGTCATCTGAGTGAGCAACTCACCATCCCTGCACCTTCAAATATTTGACGGGGTGTTATTTTATCAATGCTAAGAAGCACTGATGTCTCAATTTATTGCAGAGAGTTTTGGAGGGTAGAAGTCTTTTCAGTCTGCAGACAACATGAACAGAAGTATCTAAAGAAATCTTTAAAGATTATTGAAAAGGAAGCCAGTTAATTTCCATGTATTTGACTGGAGCCCAGTTTTTTCCTGTCATTGTCCTTGAAAGCATCCTCTGTTTGCATGGAGGAAAAAAGTAGAGGGCATTTAATTGCAAAATTATATGTATCAGTGTCTTTACTCTGCATTAAACTATGTATTTTTTATATTCTCCAAGACAAATAAATGAATGGACTCAAACACATTAAGGCAAGTTAAATAGGAACAGAAGACAGTTTTGTCAGAATTAACATGGATCCATTGATTTAACAATGCCTCTTTCCTTTTTGGAATGCTAACCTGTCTAAAGATCAGGTTAATTTTGGCTTGCTTTAGTTTTTAAGGGTTAGTAAAAAAAAATAGAAAAATAATTAGGCAAAAAGATAAATGGACAATCTTTCAGATGATATTTAATTGGAAGCATAGCCAATTATGACAGAGAACACAGTCACACACAAAAGAGTTTTAAACTAAAGCCCCAAGCAAGCAGACAGCATATGCAGTTAAATGGGGATAAATTTAGAATGAGACTGGATCAAAAAAAAATCCCTCCAAAACCTCAAAACTTTTTCTTTTGGACAGAAGAAGTAACACTAAACTAAGAGAATATGGAGAAAGAGATTAAGGAGAGCAAATGTACATTGCTAACAGCAAATACAATGACACCATTTTTATTGCAAAAAGGAAAAAAATTGCTCTTTCAGTGGGACTAGTTAGTCAAGATGCAAATTCTGCTTGCCTATATAAACTTATAGTTCATAATGGGAGATGAAGTTTCCAGTCTTTAGGGAAAAAGTCATTTGAAGAACAGTGGACATACTGCAGATCAGAGAAATCTAGAAAAGTGTTACAGTAGAATACCTATGCATAGGATATAAATGTCGAGGAAAATAGACAAATTTCCCCAGTGTGATTAGATCCAATTAGTGCTAAACTTTCATTAGAAACCCTTTTTTAAAATAAATGATGGGTAACTTAGTACACACTGTCCCTTTTTTTTTATGATACCTTTCTAGAACAGCTGGGTCCCTTAAATTTATTGCCTTTTATTAAAAAAAATCCTATTGAAAACATATGAGCTAGCTTGTTGCTCCTTTCAGCACTAACTCAGCTACAGGAATACAGCAATTTTGTCACCCAGGAGAAGTGCTTGAATTATTGCGCTGCTCTCGGTGTGGCTGATCCTGCGTCTAAGTATATCTCACAGGATTCATCAGCAAATCGCACAGCGTGCTCTATTCAGTGCCTACTACTAAATTATCTTTTAGGGACTCACACTGAGATCTCATTAGTCCTATTTCCAACTTTTAAAAGTTACATTCAGAGATTGTTTGAATCTCTCTTTCCTTTATGGGGATTCACAAATTCAGACATGAGATTTAAAGGAAAGCTCAAGTACATTTGTGGAAAACCCGAGGGGAGATGACAGGTTTTTTAGATCTCCCAGGAAGCTGGGATGCTTCATCCTTTTTTTTTAACCATACTGACTAAAATTGTACATAACAATATGGAGTTAGCACAGAAAAAGCAAGTCTTCTAATTTACACAGCTTTTTGAGAGCATTATTCTTTCACTGTTGGAAAGCAGAAGGAAATGGTACCCACACTGTATTACTCCTGAAGAGGTTGCTGAGATATCTGTAGAGATGCAAACAATGAGACTGATGTTGTAAATTACAAAACAGTACCTCACTGAAAAACATAAAGAAGGATTTCTGAAAGTCAAAGTGAGAACAGACAGTCTTTCAGTGTATTTATCGAAGTAATCACAATTCAAGGCAACAGAAGCAGTAAAATAAGTATAATCAAAGAAACTCATTTGCCACTTGCCTAGATATGTTTAATAAAAAAGGCGAGGAGGAAGATCCCCCTGAAGAAAGAGTCCTGATCCATTGGTCTTTGCCAACATACATTCTTTCATAAATTCGGGTAGTGGACAGGCTATATAATATTGTCTGCAATACAGAAAATACACACACCTGTTAGGGTTAGAGGCAAAGACGGACCTTCACCTAGAAATCAATCATGTTATGGTTAGTTACCCTTTTCCTCATTAGCAGAACTGGCTGTAGAGCAAACATCTGGTCCAGACACATGGATCTTTAATAAGTCATGGTAATAATTTGTTTTCCAATTTTCCACAACATCCAAATATACCACCAAGAGCATAGCCTAGAGTAACCCTTCCCTTCTGCTCTATATTTTCCCTCTGGGGAAATATATATATAAACAAAATATATATACTTAATATATTACAATATATATATTTAATAAAGATATATTTTATGTAATATAATAATTAAAATATATATATGCATTTAAGGCCACAACAAAAGAGGAAGCACAAGGGAGGACTCAAAAGCTGCAGCTGAAAAATTTATGTACAGTTTATAAGTGCTTGCTGATAGCAATGTGATAGTTACATTTTAAGTTAAGTCTGTAACATCAACCATTTATGAGGATGGGGAGGGTGAGTGAGCAGCCGCATAGTACTCGATTGCTGAGCACGGTTAAACCTCAACAGTAACTAACTTGAGGCCCCAGAAAGAAGAGCTATTAAAGGCAAGATGACACTGCAGGAATTTATGGAACATCTGTGCTCTGAGTAATGAGAAACACTGCTTTCCTCAGTAAGTTTCATCATTAACATTTTCAGTATGAATATTTAACATCCACTAAAAAGTTACATTCTCCTCCTTTATTTTTTTTTTCATAGGAAGAGCTTCCCAGAATACATAACATCTTGTTTTCTGTTCATCTCTGTTCTTAATCTTGTAGCCATCAAGAAGTAGTTTAACCCACATGTCATTTTACTTAGAGTTTTTATATTAATTTCCTCTCTGGGCATATGAATACAACCAAGACCCAACCATTTCTGCAGGAGGGGATGACCTGGAGTTCAACATTTCTGAACAGTACTAAATGGAAAACCTGTGCAAAGTGATCCAAAACATCTCCAAAATGGTAATCTCATAGAAACCAAAGTCCTCTGAAAACGCTTCTGTCTCTGTATGGGCTATGAAGGATCCTATACAATCACCTCAAACATAAATTTAAATAGCTAAACATGGAAGAAGAAGCTTTGTCCCCAAGTGAGTCTTGAAAGATGCACCACTGAAGTGAGAATAGAGGGTACAAGAGTCTCGTCAGACAAGTTTCCCTGTCACTCTACATCACTCACTCAACCCATGTTAACTACAATTTTCTCTCTGCAAGGAATTCCCAGCCGCTGCTTAGTTTCTGGTTATCAGTCGGGTGGTATCGATCCTAGCAAACTTTTTTTGTGATATAAATATCTAACAGGAACGAGAATTAAATAACCAATCCATTTCACATAGACCACTCAACAGTCTTAGGGCAATAAATACTTCAACCCATTACTAATGTGGTTGAAAAAGGACTAATGACTTAGGTAAGAAGGACTCTTTAAGACATTGGCAATTCTTTTGCCCTCTACTTGCCCCCACTACAATTTTTCTAAAACTTTAATCAGGGAAGGAGGTTTAGGAAAGATGGCTTGTAATGCAGTATTGGATACAGTGCTTCAAAAACTTCAGCTTTTAACCACATTTCATTTTTAATAGTCATATTCCAGATTATTTATTTTTCAGACAGCAGCTTAAGTCATTTGAACAACTTTGTGAGCAATTTCCTTTGCCCCATTTCTTCAGACACTTGCAGTAATTTCATAGGTACCAGCTCTTTACATTATTTTCTAGCTCATCACTTTTACTATCATTTTGACTTAGAGACATTTCTTTGATGTATAATAATTTGTTGTGAGAACACAGGATATCAAAGGACAGAAATATCTTCATCATCTAATGTGCAGTATGATCTACATGTCAGAAAAAAAAATTTGTAAAGTATTATTTATGATTCCCCTCAACCATCTCTCTTGCACAAAAGTCAGATTGCTACCATTTAAATTACAGCACACAATTCATTTCACACCAGTGAAACTCTATTTAATACCAGGCAAGGAGAACTCATACACTGAGCTTTGTCGTGTAAAATCCTATATTCTACATTGTAGAGAGTAAGAGAAGTCTTCTATTTCTCTTGTTCTTGCTCTGTTTTTTTTTTTGCTCTTTCCTACTTCTCTTTTCCTCTTTGGTATAAAAGGAATTTGATTTAGCCAACCAAGATAGAACCTCTTCTCATTTCATTTTCAACCCATGACCTGAAAGGTGGGTGCAGGTTTGCTGGGTCTTGGGCTGGATGCTAGGATGGCATAGCGTACCTGTCATTCCAACTCACGAAGCTGCAGACTAAAAATCAGTATCAACAATAAAAAGTTCAATGTCAACTTTTCTCTCCCCTCTTGTATCTATTTGTCTTGTTTTGTCCCAGCAAAGCCATATGGGAGCATAAACTTTGGAAAAGCAGTAACTTGAATCCACCTCAAATATACCTTTCTTTTTCCAAAAAAGACATTTGATAAAGTCTTTACACTTGCTACAATATAGTTTAACAGGAGGAAGAACTTCTTTCTAAAATATTTTTATATACAAAGGAAAGCAATTAGATGCTGGTGAAATGAAAACTTTTTACTTTTTACTGTATTATCAATGTTATAGTTACAGGTTTTATTTTTAAATGTATATTTTAAAACATCACTTAAGAAATCACGCTTCAAATTTTCTAATTACTTTTCTTCTTTTTTTTTTCTGTATCTTTATTAAAAGATTAAAACAGTTTTCAGTGGCAACTGTGAACTTAGTAGGCCAAGGTCTTTATGCTGAAACTTCATGTCCTTAGTATCCAAACTAACACATGAGACCATTTAGAAACATTGAAAGTAACACCATCAAAATTAAGTTTGTTTTTAAATTATGCAGGTAGCATGCATTTGTGGGGATGTGTTTATTCATGCCAGTAGGGATGAAAGGCAATATTGATTTCTTACTAAAACCTGACCATATTAATATTGACTTTGTTCCATCACATACTATATCTCCTTAGAAATATCTGTGACAGTTCTCACAGCAAAACTCCATCTGATATTTGATTACCTTTCTTAAAACCACCCTTACCTTTTTTGCCATCTCACCCTACACTTGCAATCCTTGCTGTTCTCATTACATCCAGCCACAGCAACATTTTCATTCAAAAGGCATCCCAATGATTGGCTTTCTCCTCAGCACATAAAAGACATTATTCACTCATACAACATTCTAATTTTCCCCTTCATTTAAAATTATTGAGTTTTGGGGAATGCTTCAATATGCTAGTGATCCAAGTTTCTAGGTGAAATGAAATTTCAGGTACCCATTACTCTCTCTAAGCTATGGTACCTGAGAGCTCTTCCCCAGTCTTGGGCGAGGGTGTGAGCCGTGGCTGCGTCCTACCAGCACGCTGGGACCATCCCACCCTCTGCTTCCCTCCATACTCTCACATTCCCTAGGAACTAAGACATGTGGGCAGTTTAGAAGGAAGGGATGAGCATTCCAGCCACTGGGACCATGTTCAGATGATAGCGAGACAAGTAGCGCAGAACACATGGTGCAGTGGACTTGCCTCTCGGTTTCTGTGATTTGGGGGTTTCCTGCTGCACCCACTCAGTGAAAACCTGCTGCAGCTGAGATCAGCTGAGGGATTCCCACTACAGCTCATCTCTCCTAACAGAGTCTTTGCTCCGTGTAATCATCCATCACAATAAATACTCTTTGATAATAAAAAATTCTATGTCAAGGCCTAAAATGAGTAAGTGATTGATCTCCATGTGATAACCTTTGTTCTCTCTTATCAACCTCTGCCTGAAATATTTGTTATCATTGCTTGTTTCATCCTGTTCAATATAAAGTTTCAAATCCATCCAGAAAATAATAATGGTTTTCTACGCGTCTGCAAATGTTTAGCACACTTCTGGGCTCTGCAAGCTAGCAATAATAATAATCACTAAACAGTAGCCTCTGGCCCTAGAATAGCCTGCAAATTTTAATGCTAAATTAACATGTCAGTATGCAACATACTCTTCAATTGCAATTCACAAGGTAGAGTTGAACTAGAAAAAGACTAAAAGGCTAAACAAATGGAAAGCAATAGAGTCCTTCTGAAGGACACAGATTTTTTTTTTTCTTCTTCAAAGCCAAAAGTCCAAATTATCTGCTGTCTTTTACCATAAACTAAATGCATTATTGTATAATATTCATCTAAAAATAACTAACTACATGTTGCTACTTCACAAGAAAAGGGTAAGAGTATGATTCTATACAACTGTACATGCAAGGATGTCAAGTACAGCTGTATTTCAACGTCTACTTCTAACAGAAAAGGAAACACTGCTAGAATTTTGGCTGGCTGAGCACAAGGGGAGCACAATGCAGAAGTTCACCTAAGTGTGGCAGTTACTCAAGCACAGGGTGTGCTCATTTCCATATCAATGCGCCACATGTTTCTCCAAGACAAAGCTGTTTCACTCCACTGCTGCTATTTGAACTTTGGAGATAAATTGAAAAGTTTCTGTATTATCGTTAAAAACAATGAAACTCACATCATTTGTGCACAGGATACAGTTAATGAACGCTGCCCTTTATAGGGCTGCATTAGCGACTGCGTGCAGAAGGAGCGTATTGGAACAGAGCTGTGTTGCGCAGGAAAGAAAAGCATCACTTTAAATTCAGAACACAAGGTTGTGTAAGTATTAAGTGATGCTTTCCAGATATAGAAGATTATATTCACTGTAACTTTGTTAGCTTGCTTAATGAGCCTATAGCAAAACCTGAGAATCCACAGTAAAGTGAAATTGAAGTGATTTGTCCAAGGTCACACAGAAACCGGTGAAACAGGCTCTCTCCCATTTGTGTGTCCACGTTTTAACAAGGCCAAGCTTCTTCTTTACCCCACAGAGAAAGAAATACTTTTGAGACCTCTCACAAACCAATAATAAAATACATTGTCTTATACAAAACAGTAAGCTGCAGAGCATTAGGAGGGAAAACCAAAACCTTCTACAAAGGCCGTATCAAAGGACCAGAAGCTTTGCCACATCGATCTACAACGCAGGGTACTATCATGTCCAAAAGGTTATTACTTGGAAAGAACCACCTCCTCCCTGCAAGGAAAGTGAGTGAATGTTTCAATGATGTAAACTAAGGAACATTTAAAATCACATCTTCCAGCTAAGAGCAAACTAATAATTTTTAAACTTGAAGCTTCAAATGAATGTAATGAAGTAATTATTGCACATGAATATGACTCCTCAATCAAAATGCCTGAAATCTCTGCCATAATAATTTTATTCAAATTGAAAAGAAATCATGTAGTCTACTATTCAATCAACAATAAGTCTCTACTCTCTACTCCCTGGGTTTTCCTTACAATGTTCTTTTCTTTTCACATTGATTACAGGGAGGAAAAAAGAAGGAAAAAAAAAAACAACCCTATTCAGAAAAAAAGTATCAGAAAGCACATTCAAAGATTACCTGTCAGCTTGTAACAAGTTGAATTTTATTTCATTACACAACAGCAAATGAGAACAAATTTCACACTTATACTCCTTGAAGAGTAGATGCTTTTAGATGCTTTTAAGAAAACTGAAGTAGAAACAGTGTTTGGTATCTTTTTGTTCTGCAGCAACAATAGGATGGCAGGCCTCAAAGCTCACAGAATCACAGAAGGGTTGAGGTTGCAAGGGATGTCTCAAGATCACCTAGCCCAGCCCCTGCTAAAAGCAGGGTCAGCTACAGCAGGTTGCTCAGGGCTGTGTCCAGTCAGGTTTTACATACCATCAAGCACCTACCTCTCTGGGCAACCTATTCCACTGTTTGATCACCCTCACAGGAAAACATGCTTTCTTATGTTCAGACGGAATTTTCTGTGTTTCCATTTGTACCCTCCGGCTCTTGTCCTGTCACTGAGCACCACTAAGGAAAGCCTGGCTCCAAGTTCTTTGCACCCTCCCATCAGGTATTTCTGCACATGGATCAAACACCCTTGAATCTTCTTTCTTCCAGGCTGGACAATCCCAGCTCTCTCAGCTTCTCCTTGTTCTCAGATGCGCCAAGCCCACAATCATCATCATGGGCCTTTGCTGTACTTGCTCCAGTATGTCCATATCACTCTTGTACTGGGGAGCCCAGAACTGGGCACAGCTGTCCAGATGTTATTCACCAGTGCCCCCTCCAGGGGCAGAACTTTGCATTTCACTTTGTTGAACCTCACAAGACTCCTGACAGTCCATTTCTCCAGCCTGTGGAGGTCCCTCTGAATGGCAGCAGAACTACCTGGTATATTAACCGCTCTTCACAGCTTTTTATTGTCCACAAACCTGAAGAAGGTGTACTCTATGCCATTAGTAATCATCAAGATTACTAATGAAGATGTTAAACAGGATTGGACTCAGTATGAATCCTGGGATACACCACTAGTGACTGGCCTCCAATTTGACTTTGCATTGCTAATCACCACCCTCCGGACCCAGCTGTTCAGCCAGTTTTCAGTCTACCTAATTGTCCACTTATCTAGCGCATACTTAATCAGTGTATCTCTGAGGATGTTACGTGAGACCATGTCACAAGCCTTAATTAAGTCAAGATAAACAACTTCCACTTCTCATCCCTTACCCACTAAGCTAGTCATCTCATCACAGGAAGCTATCAGGTTGGTCAGGCATGATTTCCCCCTCCTAAAACCATGCTGACTACTCTTGATTACCTTCTTGTCTGTCATTTACGGATATGGTTTCCCAAATTATTTGCTCTATCACCTTCTCAGGGATTAACTTCAGGCCTGTAGCTCCCCAGATCCACCTTCCCATCCTTGAAACAAGAAGCGACATATTCTTTCTGATGGTCCTCAGGAACCTTCCCCAACCCCCATGACCTTTCAAATACGGTCAAGAGTGGCCTTGCAGTGGCATTTGCCTGCTCCCTCCAGTTGCGGGCACATCCGATCAGGTCACTGGACTGCCATATGTCCAGCTGGTTTAAGTGTTACCCAATGTAATCCTCTTCCACCAAGACACATCTGTCTTACTCCAAACTTTCCCACTGATCACTGGGCACTGAGAGTTCCTGAAAGTTGATTTTACCAGTAAAGACCAAGGCAAAGACGACAGGGAAAACAGGACCCAGTGACATATCATAAAGACTGCCTATTGTCAAAAATATGTATTTTGTTCTTTTTCTAGAAGGGTAGCCAGAGTCTTTAGTTGTCAAATTCCAGGACAATGTTGCCCAAGCATCAACACAATCAATTATCAGAATACTTTCATATATTCTTATTTGTTAATGACACATCATTATTAGCAGTCAGTGATCATAATTACTTGTGTATTTTAAAGCCAAAGCAAGACATAAACAGCTACGACAGGGGCTGAAAATGCTGATGATGAGGATAAGAAGGAAGGAATAAGGAAGGACACAATTTGCTAGGGATCTCAATATCTGCCACAGAACTGAAGCAAATGTTACAACTTACATATTATTTTTAAATCCACGCTTACAGTCCATTCATCTGAAAATACTGGCCATAACACCTGCGAGCTTCTCTACCCAGAAGCAATCCCTGAGAGAGAAAAATTCCCTGTAACTAGAAGTAGACCTTGCCTCTGGCAGGTAGAGATTTCTTAACTCCTTAGAGGCTGCTGCTTCTGCTTTCTTATGTGAGGACTCCCCTCTAACAGAGAGGAACAGTAGGCAGAAGTGAACAGAGAGCTGGTAAGTCCCATTTGTAGCTCAGTGAACTGCCAGAATAATACACAGCAGCTGAAATATACCTGTGAATCTGGTATTCCACAAAAAGTCTATGAAGTCTATTTTTATTCCATAAAAAGTCTATTACCAGGATACTACCTTGAAACCAATTTAGGTGTAAAACTATATTATGAGTAAAGTTTATGGCAAGCATCGAAACATAATATATAGATGTTACCAGGCTGAGAGTAATGAGGAGACAAAGGGGCAATCAGTATCCCACACCTGAGTGTTCTGGACAAGGGTCAAGTCTGAAACTCAAAACTTGAGCTAGAACAAAGTCCTAGAAACCATAAAAAATCCAGAGCTAAAAAAGAAACAGACTTTTGGAGAGCCTAGTCCTCAATGTGATACTTCAAACTTCGAACAAGGAGTGCGGGCTTCCAGCAGCCTATACTGCACAAGCGAGACGCCCCATGATGATTTCAAAGTCAGCTTGAACACAGGCAGCCACAGAGCAGTGAATTACAAACAGTTAGACAAAACTTGCAAAGACACAGCTAGCAACGGAGTTTAAAACCCATCTCTTACCTTTCCCTCAGTCCTTTTTGACCACTGGATACCAGAAACTGTGTAGTACAACCTCCAGAGCACAGGAGCCCCCCAAGGGTATGTATAAAAGGTCAACTTTTTTTCTGCCCTTTAAAAGCTAAGGTCCCTCTGAACATGTGCTGAAGTAGCATCTCACAGACATAGGAAGGAGTACAATAAAGCACACACACACAGATACAGTATCTGTGATGTGGAGACACATTAGAATAACACAGCAACTGCTTAAAGTATTTCAGGATCTGGATGTCCATATTTTATGAAATTGCCAGTTTTAATGTTTATGGCTGCTTTCAAAATATCCAGCTGTACTTCTTTAAAGTTGTGTAGTTTTTGAATCTGGAAGGAGACTCCACTTGGAGAACTGTGTCCAGTCCGTGGTCCCCAGTAAAAGAAGGACATGGGCCTGTTGGAGGGAGTCCAGAGGAGGTCCACAAAAATGATCAGAGGGTTGGAGCACCTCTCTTAAGGAGAAAGGCTGAGAGAGTTGAGGTGGTTCAGCCTGGAAAAGAGAAAGCTCTGGGGAGACCTTATTGCAGCCCTTCAATACTTAAAGGGGGGTTTATAAGAAAGATGGGGATAGACTTTTTACCAGGGCCTGTTGCGACAGGACAAGAGGCAATGGTTTTTAAACTGAAAGACAGCAGGTTTAGATCGGACCTGAGGAAGAAATGTTGTACAGTGAGGGTGGTGAGACTGGAACAGGTTGCTCAGAGAAGCTGTGGATGCCCCACCCCTGGAAACGTTCAACGACAGGTTGGATGAGGCTTTGAGCAATCTGGTCTAGTGGAAGGTGTCTCCATCCACGGCAGGTGGATTGGAACTAGATGATCTTTGAAGGTGCCTTCCAACCCAAGCCATTCTAGAATTTTAGAATTACATAAATAATTGCCTTTAAGAGAAAATCCATCACTTCTAATGCTGAAGACTCTACAGCTGAGAAACAAACTCGGCTTTTTTTTGTCACAAAACAAATATGCTCCAAGTCATAGATTTGACAATATCCTGAGAAAGGCCCAAATCCCAGTGGAATATAATGGGATTGAATGCCTGAGTTCTTCTAAAATACAGTGGAATTTGAGTGCCTACCTCCAATTGAAATGTAATGAGATCTGAGTGCCTAAATCCCATAACCTGATTGAAAATCTACCCTCAGTGTTTCACATGATCATGAGGGCAGGTGGGACTTTGAAAACATATCGTACTATGCCTCAGCTAGCACAGCAGAAGCTACCTTTAATTCAATAACACTTTATCCCGGAATTCTCAACTATAGGATTATTTCCAGGTTTTCTTACCAGAAGATGGAATTGCTGGGCCACCAGTGTTACACAATTAGCAGTTCCTGCATTCTCCTTCCCAGCAGAGAAAGTGTTGGGAAGTTCACAAAGGTTGCATAAAGTTCTTTTACATTAATAGGCTTTTCTGATTCTGCAAGCCCTAGCCCCTAAACAAGGTTAAATCAAGCTAGCTAACCAGCTAGCATTAGCAAAAATCATGTCTTCTTAGCCGCCCCCCCCCAAAATAAAACCAGAACAGCCACAAAGGATTTTATGATGGCCTGACAGATTTTGATCAGGTCTATAATATATACACCAATCCTCTGGAAAACCAAATAACTAGTGGATGGGGGCAGTACGTAGGTGGCATCTGGTACAAACATGTGCAGAAAAAAAACCAGCAAATACTTTCCGAGCCAGTCCAGCAAATGCTTTCCGGTCTCCTACACTTTTAGTAACTAGTTTTGTTGTCCTTTCGACTGAATAAAGGTGAAATGCACGGTATTGCCACAAGGTGGCTCATGTAGCCTGCAATGAAAAACGGAGATTGTCTGGTTACACAAGCAGCTGAAGCAAGGCGGTCTCAAAGCTTTACGGATTGTTACAGCCGGAGTACGCAGGGGAAAAATACTATAAAGAGAAAACCAGGAAAGGCACAGACCTAATTTTAATTCACCTTAATCCAGCATAGTTTCTCTCACCCCAGCAAAGCAACAGTCATTCTTGATGACTCCATGGGTGAATAGCGCTTTGTGACGAGAAGGCACTGAGCCCACATTCCTCAGCAGCCAAAAATCCCACTGACTTCCTGGGAATTTCCAAATGACCAAAGAAATGCAGCCTCACGCCTTGTTCCTATACCTGCCCACCGTGATGAAAAATGTACTGTTCTCTTCAAAGGATTTGCACAAGGACTCTTGCTTGATCGACAGTGTTGTACTGAAAACTGTCCTAACTACTGGGGAGGTGGGAGGGGGCTGTTAAAAATTTTATGTTAACCTGTACAATAAATGTAATATCACAAGCTGCTAAGATAGCTAGCAGACTGAAAAACATGCATTTATAGATATCAAATGTTTCTAAAGGTGAAAAAAACTAATTTGTTTTTAAAAAGTAGGCTGGTATAGGTAGAAAGCTTTAAAAAGAACTAATCACAGTAAAATTTTTTAAAATATAGAACAGACAACTAAATTATTGTAATGCTCAGGCACGTTCAACTACTATAGAAAAAAAAAGTTTTCTAAACAGCTGGAAGTTAGGATTCTCTTGTTTCTAGCAGTTTTTTTTCTGCTGCTATATTTTAGAGAACATTTTCATCTTGAGTGAGACTGAAGTTCATAATAGTTATGTGCTCAGTCTATCAGGTTTGGCAGTGCACTTTTCAAAATGCAATTGCTTAAATTTTCTCTGATTTATTATATGCATTAATATAAGGCATTTCAAAAATCCAGTGTATTATCTCTTCTGAGTACTACATATTTAAAACAGAATTGGAATTTAAAGAGATAATTAGATCCAAAGTTCCCTATGGCATGGCTTCTGAACTAGTCATCCACAAATGCTTTTCAAATCTATTAATTCTGCTTATGATGAATGCTAGCTACCCTGCCAAATCTGAGGAAATTGCTTGAAAGACCAACATCCATAAAAACCAGCAAGTTCAAAATTAACACGAAACAGTCCGATGTACTGCTTAAACAATATGACACAAGAAAAAAAAAAAAAAAAGTCCCCTAAGATCCTAAGAATATGATTCCAGCAGAAGAATAATTATACTCTGATGGTAACAGTAGCCCCCAGAGCAGAATATACTGACAAGAGTAATGCAACAGGCCTGTACTACTGTTTGCAATCACAGAGCAGATCACCTTACCAGCATAGTTTTCCTAAACTATTTGGGTGCCCATGCCCTGTAGAAAGTATCAGGTTTATTATAAACAAGCAGATCAGTTGCACAGCATTTGAACAAGAAGCACAATATTTTCTGGAAGCATCTAACGACTTCCAGACCCATGAACACAAGACAGATGTTGGGCAGCAGTCACAGCCGCAGCGGTCACAGCTACTGTTCTAGCAGGCTGCTGACACCCTAAAAATCTCAAAGTGCTCAAGTACCTTCAGGATAAAAGATCTAAAGCAGGGGAAAGGCAATCCTAAAAAAAACCAGGCACGTGGTAGCCTCCAGATGAAAACTCAACAGGAAGACTTTCTCAGACGTTCTAGGTGTCACATTTTAGTGTGATGTATAATGTGAAATTATATAAAGAAAATGTACCTTTTAACACAAATTGTGCTGTGTTTATTTTATCCAGAACATCATATCCCTGTTTACGTACCTAGGTCACCGTGAGACAGCCAGATGCTGTTTTAATCCCAGCACTATTTCAGACCAGTGATTCCCTCCCACCCTGCTCCCCACCCCCGGCAAATCCGCTAATGGCATTTATCCGTGAAATTTCACAGGACGGCCCCTCTGCACCTGTCAGGCTGCCGCCTGAGCACACAGCGGGGCGTTACGGTGCCGTTACCTGACATCACGGTAACCCCCGTACCTGACAGAGTTCCCGGGGCCGGGAGGGCGCACACCCCTGCGTGCCCGCGGGCCCCTTCCCTCCCCGCGCCTTCCTCCCCTTCGCGGCGGAGGAGGCGAGGGCCAGGCTGACTTTGCCGGGTGGCCCGGACCCCCCTTCACCGCTTGCCCTGCGCGGCTACCCGGAGGCCCAAAAGCCCTCCGGGCGCCCCCCTGTTCCCCTCAGCCCCGCAGAACTACAAGTTCCAGCGGGCACCGCGACGGCGAGGAACTACAACACCCGAAATGCACCGCGCCGGGCTACAGCCGCGGGCGGGCTCGCACTGCCTGCCGGGAAATGGAGGCCATGTGGGTCCTTGCGCCACCCGCGCCCCGTGACCGCTTCCGCCCCTCCCGCC
>WHYT01014771.1:89130-116822 GCA_009806455.1 Tetrax tetrax | reverse complement strand
TGGGTGTCTGCGCCGGCGGAGAGGTAACTGCAGTTTTTGTTTGGTTTTCGTCTCTTTCAGAGCTATTCAGTCACAGGCGAAGGTAGGCGACCTGACCACATCCTGCTGTGGAATTTGGGAGGGGAGTTACCTTCAGTTGTTTTCTAGTTTGGTAACAGATTATTTTTGAGGCAGGAATTGCCTACCTGAGTGTGTATGCGAGGTGTGATAAATAGACCCTAAGCAGATGAAATATGTGCTTAAGTAACTGGATTGAAGTCAGCACAAAAATGATTATTTAAAAAAAAATTATTATACATAACTCAGCAAACTGTTTCTTTAAGTATTCCACTGGTTCTTCAGCTGACATTCCAGGGTAGTACTTAAATCCTAAACAACAGAAGTCAGTCTGACTGCATTGTCCAAACAGAGACATAGTATACGTAACCAGATCACAAATAGTGTTGCATAGCTAAAAGTCTTCTAAATCCAATTAGAACTGTTAAGTAAGGATTGTTTTGTTTCTAATCTATTATCCTTGAATCGCGTGGCTTACGTGTTTCTCAATGAACATACAAACCATTAGCTTAAGAGGGTTTGGAACTGCCATAGCTGCAAACTGGAGGCAAACCCTTTTAAAGTGGTTTTATTACAGCCCATTTGCTTCACCCACAAAAAAAAAAAAAGGGAGGTGGCTGTTGTAAACAGCCAGTAGGATAACTTGGTGTTGTGCTGTTTTTGTGGCATGTGACAGTAGGGTTCCTGGGACTCTGTCCTATCCTGTTTCAAATCTAGCAGTTCAGTATTTCCAGCAAATGTTCCCTTCTTTTTGTTTCATTCTTACCTTGGAGTTGGGAATCAAACTGAAGAAAATACAGGTTCTGAACAGGAAACAAATTTATTCTAAAAAGTAAAGTAAGTAAATATCTAGACAAGAAAACACAGCAACTGCACGCTTATCTCTTGGGTGTCCTGAGCAATCTGTTTGTCCTGAAAGTTGGTGTGGTGCAATGATTCTACTGATTTAGTGCAGTGACATATGAGACCAGCCTGCAGCAAAGCTTGGGTAGTAGGCGACTGTGCACCTAAATCTTCCCTCCTCACACCAATGTAAGCAAGGAGCAGTGCGTTTTGTCTGAAAGTGTTTTATCAAATTATGTTCTGTTCCTTTTATTGCATGAATTGGCAGTAAACGTCTGTATTTGTAGAAAGGGCTTGAGTTCTGAGGTTGTGACCCTCATTTGAACATTGTATTCTTTTTCTAATGTTTAGTCTTCATAAAGTGCAAATTAATGTGATTTTAAACTCTGTTGTGATTCATAGCATGTAAATATTTTAGATACTTGAAAACTGTGATACTTTTATAGTTTAAGATGGATTTAAACACGCACATATATATATATGTACTTATGAGTCTGTGAAGTTCTAATGTAGTATGTTTGTATGTTTCTTTTTCTGGTTTCTTGACCAAAAAATAAAACAACCAAACCAACAAATGACATGGCATGCCTTTTGCTCCCTTGACCTGACACTTGTGTAACTGTTCAGAGTTAGAGGAATCTGGATATGCAGTGGTAGTATGACCCCCTTTTATTTCTCTGTAGGAATGTTCACTGTGTCAGATTGAGTCAATAATGTTCTTTAGAAGTAAGTATTGTGATCGTCAGCCTTTAATGTGCATCGGCTCGCAATTTGGGATGGTCTTGCAGAGCACAAAAGACACTGAAACAGAAAATGAACCCTGGGAGCAGATCTAATGCAGTCCAGCTGCTAATAAGCATTCAGGCACTAGTACGTAATTACAGCTAGTCTGACATAAAAGCTGCTGAAGCGTGTATAGTGGAGATGCTGGATTCTTAACACCGAGTGCTTTACTCTGTGTGTCTGTCTGTGTTGAGCTGTGTTGCTTGCCTTTCAGTAATGCATGTGCACTTAGGAGTAGTAGTAAATATATAAGTTCAAGATAGTAAGTTCTTGACTGGCATTTCACTTCAAAGAGAGACGTGCTTCTAGAAAAGACGCTGTTCACAAGTATTGTAACTGTTGAAAATGTCGTTGTGGGTTGTGGTTGGGTTTTTTTGTTTTGTTTTGTTTTTTTCAAAAAGTACTGAAAAGCATAGGCTTTTTCCTTCTCAAAATTCCATTAACTCCCGAATGAACTTCACCAGCTTGAGATGTGGGCTTATTTTCCTTTCCTGGTTCAGATTCATAAAGTCACGCAGCAGAAGATAATAATAACAACTTTTTTTTTTTTTAATTTACAGATCTTTCTTGTTGCAAACCTGGACTCAGTTGGGTTCTTCTGTTTATAGGGATTTAGTCCCACACCTGCCTGGAACATAGCTGGGTGGGGCATTCTTTAAGGAGATGCTCTCAGGTCCTTGTGTTGATAACATGGATGAGTCGCTAAAGTGGCAAGGGAAAAAGGAGTTCACATGTTCAGTGTTTTATGCAGACCAGAATATTGCTAGGGAAAATCTGCCAGCAAATACTTCATGTCTTGATCTGTATTGTCTCAAGACAAGTGAGACTTGCTTCTTTCCAGCTATGTGAGGCTGAAGCAGGTCAGCTGTCTAATGCATGGGGTTAAGTCACACAACCAAGCACAAGACTGTGCTGCGATGGAGGCTGCTGGATAGTCCAAATCCTGCACCTGACCAGCAAAGTTTTGACCAGCAGGGGTTTAAGATACTGACTATTCTGCTCCCTTGGATGCTCCTGAGTGTCCAGTCTCATCCCACAGTGAAGCAGAGGTGGTCCTGAGGAGTCACTGCCAGATTGAAATTGTTCTTGTTGGTGAAGTTCCCCGAGCTTTCTGACATACACAGAGTTTGTGAAGATTTCCTGATGTAGCTGAAAGGATGAGGAAGTTTGGTTTTTCCTTCACTCAAGGAATTATTTCATGAGCATTTTTCAGTCTTTCCTGTTGATACTGCTTCATTTCATACTTATTTCCGTGTTCATGTTCTCTAAGATTTATTTAGAGCAAGAAAATAAAAGCATCACTTCACCCTGGCAATTAGGAAACTCATTTGGTTTTTACTGCAGTAGGTGATTGATTATATATATGATGTAGATCAGGTTGACCATTTCCCTTTTCATGGCCACCTGCAGCCTCGTGGTTTATTGATATACTCTTGGGTGAAATGGGCGGTGACTCAAATCCTATTAATCCAAAGAGGTGGCATCTAATTTGCATCTTGTAGGAGCTCTTCTTTAGGTACTTTGTTAAAATGAGGAGATGGTGCTTTTTTGGCAGTTTGATACTGCTGGTTTGTTTTTGTGGGTTTTTTTTTTTTTTTTTCTTTTCTTAGAAATGTGCACACATACACACAGAAGATTAATTTTGGCTTGAAATTATTTTCTTAAAGAAAAAAAATATAAAATCTTTTTATTTGTCTTTTTTTCCCTGAACTTGTTTTTTCCATTTTAGTATGCTGGAATGGAAAACTAGCTGCTGTTACAGCACTGCTCTTGATATGCATGCTTGTAAAACTTAATTGCTTGAATTCAAGTGACAGAAAATGTGCCCAGTTAACATGGTTACAAATGTCTGCAGCATTATATGCAATAGAGTTGTTTTGAAAAAATCTTTCACTTTGACAACAGAGCCATTATACTTCAGTGAATATGTAATATATGCAACTATGTTTTTCACCTAAGTTGTTTACTGTGTCATGTTTTGATTCATGTAGTGGACATTGTTGCAGGCATATTTGGCTCACGTAGTCTGCTCTGGATATTTTACAGAAACAATTCTGAGAAAAGCTGTTGTACAGTTTATACTAAGCAGTCACTAAAACTGCACCAGCTTCTTAGATATCCCTAAAAATTGCTAGCTTTTTCAATAAAAAAGTAGCACTTATAATATAAAGGACCAAAAGATTTTTCTCTTTTGAATCCTTACTTCAACCTTCTGTCATTTTAATAGCTGTGAAAAAAAGAACTCCTGTATACCTGTCCGCCAAATTGTAGAGAAATAATTTAAAAGCAGCATTTTATATAAAGCCAAATTCTTTGTGAAAATATTTAACCATTAGTACTGCTGTGTACCATCTCAGTGTTGATAGAGATTCTTTCAAAGCTGTATCTTAGTGTTGCTTTCACTTAAAAATTATATTTTCTGTCTTTCACTGCAGGTACTGTACTTGAAAAGAAAAGAAAACATGGCTTATACAGTGAATGAACCTTAAACTTCTAGACAGAAAACTGAGATTTTTTTTTTTCATGAAGGATGGCAACACCGTACGTTCCTGTTCCTATTCCTATTGGAAGTTCATCATCCAGCTTTACAAACAGAAACCAAAGAAGCTCTTCTTTTGGGAGCATCTCAACAAGTTCCAGCTCCTCGAAGGGACAGCTGGAGGACTCTACAACTGGTAGTTTTAAAAAGATGAGCGTGCCTGACCAGATTGGTTCTACGTCATCTGTATGTAGCAGTCCGCTTGTTAGGACTAAATTTACAGGCGTGGATACATCCATAGAATACTGTACTCGGCCCGTAGAAGAAATAGAGCAGACTACAGATTCCAGGAGCTGGGAAGATCGACCGTCCACACCTACTATACTGGGTTATGAGGTGATGGAGGAAAGGGCAAAATTCACTGTAAGTTTTGCAGATACTATAGTTCATCCTGTAATGACAAGATAACGATTGAATGCACTTTGCAGTCTCTTTCAGTAATTAATCCTGCCGTTCAGGGATATTGGAGTACTTTGCAAATACCAATTTAGCTTCAAAGTACTACCATTTGAAAGGAAAATGTCATTCCCATTATAGAGGTGGTAAAATCGAGAAGCAGTCCTTACTGTAATTGTGTACCTGGAATAGAAGGGATTAATTCTACTTCAGGTATCAATTTCTGCTGGAAAAGTCAGGAATTCCTTGCAAAGTTACAATTCCTTGTGAAATTGAACTTCGAGATTTCTGGATAGTTAAACATCTTAAATAAAATGTAGTCTTTCATTTGAAGTGAATGATAAGACACCCTGATACCTGCTTTTTATAGTTTTTAGTAACGTAAAACATTTGAATTAAAGTGCAGACAAATAGTTTACAGCTTCTTGCATAGCTAGGTTTAGTTTCCAATAAAGGAAAATCTGTTCTGAAAACATGAGTGAGATGGCACATATGCAGTATCTCATGACGGAACACCACCTTAACTGATTTGTATTGATCTTTCTCAAAATGTACTGTAGCTGGCAATTCAGTTTTTTATGTGCCATAAATATGTTAAGGCATTTGTGCACTTGTTTTTGTGGATGTGGTTGAAACATTTCTTTGAGATAATTCAGCAGTGCTTGTGGGACTGAAGGAAGCTGTCTATTGCTAATTATTTATTAATTATGTTACTTCAGGAGAGCAACATTAATCACAAATAGGTAAGGGGGGGAAATAGTATACTTTTTTTTTCTCCTATTTTCCTAGAAAAGTGTGGAAGCTAGTGCCCTTATGACAGTTCGAATACTAGTAAAACCATGAAGTTCTTTTTGCACAGAATTAAATAATGCTGCTTTATAATTATTTGAGAATCATAGCTTATCTTAAGTTTTTCAGTTTCTAACATCTTCATGCATGTTAGCTTAAGAGACAATATTTTTTTACACATAGATTAAAAGATTCCTTTTAAATAATATCTTCCAAAATAAAACAATTGTAAGTGGTGTTATATCAACACGAGTTAGTCTGAAAATATGCCAAGGTGTATTTCAGTGTGTGTGTAAGATGTTCTTCAGCTGTAGTTAAAATAAGCAAAGTTGTCATTGAATGTAGAAGGCCAGGTTACAATACAAATGAAACATTTTTCATCCTTAAAATGCTTGATTACGTTTTTGCTCTTTCTGAATTCACTGCTTCTGTTGCTCTGTTTGTTTCTGAAAGCATATAATTAACTGTTTTCAGTTGCATGTTGAAAATGAGCTTGCTATTGTGCATGAAAACCAACAAATAATTAATCCTAGAAATTTTGGCTGCTTCTGCAGTGCAGAATCAATGAGATGGAAGACAGCAGAAATTTAAATTTAAATTGTCTGTAGAAGAGAGGAGACTCAGCTATTGAAGTTTTCTTACTGCTTGTTAGCATCTAGTAGTTCCCAAAATTATACATCTGAATTACTTAAGCTGGGTGATACACTAAGTTCAAGAGTTAAATGGTAGTGCATGTTGGAATACATAGCTGCTGAAGCTTCTGGGAGGAAAAAAAAACTAGGCTGAAAAACATCTCTGTAAGCAGTTGGTCTCAAGTGAGTTGGCAGTCCTGGAATGTTCAATTAGTGCATTTTTTTTTAAAGCCAACTGGAAATTATAATGAGATGCTGAATCAGCCAGAGGTTGTTACTAAATATTGGCATATTTTCATTGAGTATTTTATACTTGTGGAATAAGGCAATTCAGGATTCACTAGAAATACTTGAATTTGTTGAATTCATGTGTAGTTTTTTTCCTAAAACCTTGTGTGCAGGAACTGACAATTGGTTTTGTAATGATCGAGTTTTTCTTATTTAATAATTATAAATCTTAGGGAAAAAAAAAAAAGAAGAAAAAAAAACAACTTCAAAACTTTTTTTCAACTTTGGCAAGAAAACCAAAAATACTTGTTTGAGGTTGACTTTTTTGGGGGGTAGTAATCACGAGCTGATTGTGCTCCTTATGACTATAATTAGTGAATACTTTTTAAAAATTTGTCTAATATTTACTTGGAAACCATTCAAAGTGATGGTCAGACTAGCTGGATTTTTTCCACGTGTGCATTTGTAAGCAATGTCTTTGCAGAACTCTTAGTGGAATAAAATAATAGAATACTAATAAGCAAGTAAATCAGCAAGCATATTCCAAAGCTTCTTTTTCTATGTTTTACTCTGTACTAGCAGTTCTGCTTTATGAAATTTTTGTCAAGTAAAACTCTATCTGTGCTTTTGGTATGACAAGAATGCTAAAACACTTGGACAAACATTTGTACAGAAACTTTAAGACAGAAGAATTACATTTTAATGCTGGCTTCACAGGCATGTCTTGCAGCATGAGTTGTAAAAACTACTAGTTTTTTATTGATGACTGAAATAATGCCTCTCTTGCCTCTGAAATAATAATAATGCCTCTCTTGCCTCTGAAATAATGCCTCATGACTTCCATAGATGCTGCTGATTGAAAGTGGAATTCTGTGTTTAAAAAGTAGATGAGAAGAACTTGCTGAAAAACTACTGTTAATTTGCACCATAGTCATCTGTAATTTGTTTAACTTTCTGTAAGTTAATACATTATAGAATACAAAATGGCTAAAAACAGTCTCTCACGTGAACAGAAGTTGGCTAGCACTGGGGTTATCACATGCTATGACTGCAAGAAGAAAAATACATTTATCAGCGAAGACAACCTGATGTGAAAACATTAAATACTGGGGAAGATTTTATTATGTAACAGGTCAGAAAATGTTTTAAATAGAATTTGGTTAAATGCCTGTATGGGATTGTTTATCATTCCAAAAAGATCCTTTTCTTCCTTGTGTTTTATGAGTTTTAACTAGAGAACACCTAGACTGTAAAAGCTAACCCAGTACAACTGCAGAGTCTCATTCCTTACACTAGAAAAAGTCAGGTTGTGACATGAGAAGCCTTCCTGGATACTGCTTAATATTTTCTAGCTGAAGATGTATGCTGTTAGATTCATTGTGTTCAGGCATTTGCGTATCAGTCCCCCTAAAAGGTAATTGTTTGGTTTTTTTTTTTTTTTCTTCTATTATTATTATTGATTTAGTTATTTATCCATTTGGTTTTAAATAGGAGAATGGTACTGCTGTGCTGTTGTCTTGCTAAATTTGATTCAAAGGATCTATTACTTCAGTTCTACAGTGGTAGTATAATCATTCTGATGCAGTTATCTAGAGAAATGGTCATATTCTGCCTGGAAAGACAAAACCTAATGTTAAGAAAAATGGAGCCAAAGCAGGATGTTATTTTTATTCTGCATCTCTCTTCCCTATGAACCAAGTCAGATGATACATTTTAAAAACAATGTAACACTCAGTAACCGATTATTGCAGTCATCTTAAAACAGATTGACCTCAAGTATTAATGAGTAAAACTGTAATTCAACAAAGGTTAAACTGCATCACTAAAACGTGCTTCACTTACCTCTTTGATAGTTGAGACTTGTGTTTTCCTGGGAAGAAATCTGCATGTAGTTTCACAAAGCCTTTCTTCAAGACAGAAAATAGTTCAGTGTATTTATGAGTTGTAGAAACTCCTTCCTTAAATTTTGAAATTAATTTATACTGTTTGTACTGATAATTATTTTTTTTTTTTAAATCCAATTAAGGACATTTTATTTATCCATGAGTTTTGTTTCATTAAGAAATAAAGGATAATATCAGTCTTCCAGCCAATGCAGCATGAAGTTCTGTGCATTTTTCTGATATTCCTGTTTTTCCACACAGGTGTACAAAATACTAGTAAAAAGAAGTCCAGAGGAAAGTTGGGTGGTTTTCAGACGGTACACTGACTTCTCCAGGCTTAATGACAAGGTGAGAATTGTACACTGGTAAATTCTCAGCTAACTTGCCTCACTCTTCTGTCATGTTTCATTTTCTTTGTGTCTCATTTTTCTGTCACTCTTTTCTTTTCTTGTTTTTTTACTGCATATAAAACATACGTCTTTCATTTATATAGTATGATTCCTTATTTTTTCAAAGATACATAGAACATCTACAACTAGTGTGAAGAAGATATTTCTTCATTTGAAGCTGTTAGAATGCTTCATACTTCATATTTATTCCTAATCTATGTGATAAAGGATATTCTTGATAGTTTTATCCCCTGCGTGGAAGTACAACTAGGGGCCTGTATTCTTTTGCAGGAATGACCCAATAATTATTCAGTCCTTTTCAGTGCAACAAACTCTACTTTTTTTCATGTTAAAACTGAAGTTTCATGAACATAAGTTGTTTGTATCTTGATCAGTCTTCAGTTGTTTTCAACATCTTCAAAGTTAATTGCGAAATATTATATAAGATCTTTAAAGCTGAAGACAGACACCAGGTAAACAGGAGTTCTGGATCAGGAACTTAATGCTTTTAGAACGTTTGAAAGCAAAAAATGTTTGTCTAAAAAGCACAGGTTTTTCAATTGGTAAATAGCATTCAGCTATCACATTTACAGTTATTTCTATAGAAGCATAAGGGTAGAAAAATAGAATTACACTTTTCTTTGTCCTGCTGCCCATTCCTAAAAATAATCTTTCATTGCAAGTTTAACACATTTTCTTCTATTATGTTCTCTCATGTTTTAACTTGTAAGTTTTTAACACTCTCTTTTTTACTCATAGTAAGGGATTTTTGGTATACATTTTCTTGTCCTTGGATCCATGTGCTTAATCAACTAAAAACTTAATTCTGCTGAAATTTTGAATATGGATTTGAATTTACACATTCCTCTGGATTCTGGGTTTCACCTATATAGATACCTTTTAGGCTACCTTTAAAACATCAGTGCAGTCTAAAACTGCCACAAGTTGTTGAATGTGAATTAGTTTAGGGACTTCTTTCTGAAGAAATTTCTGTGGTTTAGTTCAGTCTGTCCTAAATTAAGGAATGCCTTGATATTGGCAAAAGCCTGACTACTTTTGAGATTATTATGTTCTAGAGATTTCAACTCAAATTGCAGAAGTCAAGTCATAGAATTGTTTGTATTTTGGTCAGCTATGTCAGATGTGGGCCAAGAACTGGCTTACATCCATTGACTTGTAGTGTGGTTATCAGTAGTCTGAAAAATTCAAGTGCCACAGGTCTTCATTTTAGAAGAGAGAGTTTGCAGTCAAATCTTTGACAAAAATGTTTGGCTTCTAACCTGATTTACAGATATTAGAATTTCCGTTTAAAAGGAGGAACTTTATTTTTCCCTTGTGTCACTGACTGAAACTTTTTCATCTTTCAGTATACATCTAAACTTCTATTTTGTTACTATTCTGTAATTCTCTAGAAGCTTCAGAATTATTGTATGTTTCAGTTCCTGGAGCTGGCATTTCTGTGTTACAAAGAGCATGATCTCTTATGAACTGAAGAGTAAATGGTTGTATGCATGCATCAGTGATTCAAAAGGCATGGTGCAACACTTGCAATTTCTTTTCTAAAGATAAATACAGACATGAAGTTGCATGCAGGTGTACTTCCAGGATTTTCTGTACCTTATCTCCTATAAATCCAATATGAAGAAGTATGCTATATTCTAAATCCTTTTTCTCACCATCTTTCTTGAGGTTGGTGGCAAATTACTAATTCTCTGAAATAGTATTAGAAAGTTGGCGTTAAATGCCAACTCAACTGAATAATCAATCACTGCATGAATCAATTTGAAATATTAACAGAGGAGGAGTGGCTTTTCAGGAAGACTGGGTAAAGACAAAAGAGCAGTATGTTTTGTATGTCAGGCATATACTTATTTGCAAGTCCAAACTGAGCTGAAAATTGGACTTTGGCAGTGGCTAAAAATGGAGAACATGTAAGAATAGGGACAGTGTGACAATGGGGCCATGCATAGATAAAATCAGGACTAAATGAATGCAGTTCAGTAACTAACAGAAGCAGCTAGTAAACTTAGTAATAGCGTTCTTTATTAGTCCTGATCTCTCTAAGGTAAATAAGGCAAAATAGATAGCAGTAGGATCTGAGAAAGTGTTTTGTATTTCTGCAATATTTTTAGTAAGGAACAGTAAAATAAAAATGAATAGGAGTAAAAATGCTCAAAACCATAAACTTTCCTTTTATAAATGAAACAAGTGCAGCATCAGGTTAAGACTTGAAAATGACAGATTTCAAGTGTGAGCAACAAGTTCTTTGAATGTCAAAGCTCTCCACTTTCCAGGCATGAAAAGGTTATGAAAACTCAATACCTACCGAAAGGAGACAAATAGAAGATGATGGCAAAGTAATCCAATGTAAAGGAAAGATAGATATTGCCACTATGGGTGCACAAGAAGCCACATAGTGATCTCAAAGTCAAAAGTAATTTTAAAAAAATACAAATATAGATCAGCACAGGGAGAGTAGTACAGACAAAGGCGGAAGGGCTGAGATGCAAGATGGATTGTCACAGGATGCTAAGAGCAATAGGTAAAGTACCAGAAATCACTACATACAGAGGTAAGGGGAGGAGGCAGTAAAATAACAGATCCATTACTTGAGAGCAAACTGTGGGACACAAATAGCAAATGATACAGCAAAGACTGAAATATTATCTCAGCTGTAATATTAACAAAAAAGTAATCTTAGAGGATGTTGGAACATGACAGAACTCGAAGGGTTACAAGCGAAGGCTAAAATGCAGACACTTGGCTAGATGCAGAGGTTTTGTTTGTTAAAAACACATAGTGGATTGGAGAAGTATGTGAAGAATAGTCTTCTGTCTCAAAAAAATGGTGGGAAAAGAACTTTGTAAAGTTTATTACTATGCTGGTAGAGATGTTGAATGAATAATGAAATGGCCAGTCTTAAGAACCAAGAAGTTAACTATTTCTCCCTGAGACCATGCCTCATGTGACGTGCATCATCTATCACATGATGGTGTAGGGGAGAGACATCTAGAAAAGATGCTGAATCCAAACAAGCAATCACAGACAGCATAATTTGTCTGACCAACAGTTTTTCTTGCTGTGTCTGAGGCGTGTTCAAGAAAGAGTGCCCCAGGATTGTGCTGTTGAAAATTAGTCTGCTGACAGCAGCTAGCTTTCTCATACTCTCTTCATCCACAAAAGGAGTAATCTGTAAGTAGGCATACTTTTTTATTAGAAATAAATTACATGATCTCCATAACCAGACAAGTGAAATTACGATTAAGTAGAAATCGGTGTGATTGAAAAGCTTTCCCAGCAATGGCTGTCTCTGGTCCTCTCAAAAACTAACACAGGAACTCATTTTGTTTCCTTATCTGGGTTCAGTGCTATCCAGTATTTTATTAACTTAAGGAGGGTTATGGAGCATAGAGGATACTTACGTACATGGTATTAATGATAATTTGGTAAGAGATGAAGGAACTTTTGATGACCAAAGATAAACTTTAAAATATCAAGAAGAGTCTAATATCAAGATGAAATTCAGTAAGAGAAGAGAAAAACATATACTTGGATAATTAAATGCAGAAATAAAGAGCAAATCGTTGTCAGTAAACCATTCTATAAATAAGAAACTAGTAGTTATGATGGGCTAGTTGAATATATAATGCTTGCGATGTTAAAAACTGCCTGCCTTGTCCTGTGAAACGGTACTTACATGAGCAAGGGTGATCCCCTAACGTGGTTCTTCCTTTAAACTGTGTAGAGAGATTCTAGCTGAAATACAGTATCTGTTTTAACTTCTGAAGAACTTAATCTGCTAAAAGAGCTACCCAGTAGCTTTATCCAAGAGTCCATAAAGAGCAGTTAAATAACCCTTATTGTCAGAAGGCTTAAATTTTGCCATGCAAGGATCAAGACACCCACTGAAGAATTACTTTGCAGCTATGTAAACATTGGGTGCTAAACTGTTTTCAAGGCAGATTCTGGAATTCCTGTCACTGGAACATTCATATGAATATATTAGGTGTATGCAGTACATCCCTGACAGAAGCTGGCTTGATCCTGTCTTCAGAAAAAGATTAAATAATACTTGTGGCAGTTGGAGAAACATTAGATTTTGTAAAACCTTTTTACTTTTTCCTGTTGGTTGTAAATACTCTTTGAAATTTTTCTGTGTCAAGCATATCTTCTAAGAAAAGATATACAAAAATTGTTTTTTATGAAAGTGTTAATTTTTTTTATCTTCATGCATATTAGAAAAATAATTAATTGCATCCTTGGACAGGTTCATCATTATATAATTTAATTCTTCCATTCACTTGTATGTTTCATTTCTGAATTCAAAGAAAAATTCTAGGTATTTCTAATCTCAAGTATACCCCGTTACTATTTAAGTAACTAAAAAATGCAATTTTGCATGTTAGTATCAGCATTTGATCCACATCCATGCATACTGAAATTTCAATATTCTAGGTGTACAAGGAGCACCCCAGAAAAGGTGAATTGCAAAGTTGTAGGTCTGTAATGGACTTCTGTAGATTTTATTTATATAGTGTTTATCCCTGACTGCTTTAAAAAAATAAACAAAACACTGAAATGCTTGTTCAACTAATACTTTTTACATACGTACAATTTTGTTATATTTACTGACTCAAACGCATTAAATAGCAAACTCAGAGACATTAACTAACAAAGAAAAGCTTTTCATTCTTATTTTTATATGGTAAATTTGAGAGGTCGTTTGATTGTGTAAGGCAGCACAACAAGTGACTGTGTCCACAGTTTGCCCTGTTATTTGGATTGTACTCATAGTTGAGACCTTGTGCTTGAACTTAACAGAAGACAGAAAGGTCCTGTAGTTCTGAGTAAAGTCTGTCCTTGTGTCAAATTCAGTATTTCATCAGGACTCTTTTCTTTATTTTCTTCATTTGGCTTTGATTCCTATTTCAGCTAAAAGATATGTTTCCGGGCTTTCGACTTGCCCTTCCACCAAAGCGCTGGTTCAAGGATAATTATAATCCTGACTTCTTGGAAGATCGACAGTTGGGACTACAAGCATTCCTTCAGAACCTAGTAGCTCACAAAGATATTGCAAACTGGTATGTGATTAAACTTTGCTTGTGGATTGGGATTTTTTTTGTGTTCAAACACCTCATACAGGCTTCTAGGCTCAAGCAGTGTATCTTACGAAATGTAACATCAAATGTATTAAATCAACTCTGTCTTAACCTAAGAAAAAAGGGAGATTGCAGTATTTTGAATTGTATGTGGCTAACTACAAAATAAGAGCTGTAATATTTAAAGTGTTAGACTAATCCCATGTTTACTCCTAAAACACTACTTCAGTGTGCTGAATGCAGAACTGATATATTGTTAATTTATATTGAGATTAAATGTTAGGCTTTCGTAATGGAAAGTACCTACTTTATTATATGATTCATTCTTAAAATGTGTATTAAACTAAAGGTTTTCAGTTTACATGAGATGATAGTAATAGAAATACCTTTATTTCTATTACTTTTACATACATAAATGTAAACCACAAACACATTCTGGTTTTTTGACTCTTAAGCCTTTTTTGATAAAGCAACAAAGTGTAGAAGTCTCTTTGAACAATATCTTTTTTTTCATACAAAGTGGAAGATTCTTCCCAAGCTGGAAGATGACCAGAACATAATTCTGCCAAATGAAGTGTAAAACCATTGTAATAGAATAACAGAGAATTTTAGTAAGCAAATTGCTAGTGGCAGAGCAATTAGTTCTAAAATCCTTTTCCAACTCCAGAAATAAAAAAAAAAGTTGTAAGGTTACTATACGAGAGATTCTTTAAGGAATGAGTCTGAGGAACTGTCTTCATCTAAAACTTCATTAAAAATTAAGAGTAAGAAATTCTCTCGAGTGAACAGCATTCCCTCAGGAAATTTAAAGGAGCTGAGTTGTGGTGTGAGACCATCTAATGCTCATATCTGCTTTGCTTTTTAGTAGAATGGCTATTATTACACTTAGCGTAATTTTAAATAAGCATTTGATTATTGAGTCTGGGAACTAAAGATTAGTAACTAACTCTGACTTCTGATACTGCTCGTAATGAAAAACAGTGGTAAGCAGGTAAATAAAAATAATACTTGAGAAAGCATGTAATTGCTTCTTGCTACAAGTCTTTTGCAGAGGGAAATCTATTGAATGCATAGTTGTGAGGTAGCTCACATGAAAGGGTTGAAAGGCAAGGGAAAAAGGATTGATAGAAATTTAGGGGTGTTGTATGGAATGTTGTCACAGTTACAGACACTGTTCAGAATTTCTGGAAATTATCTGGAAAAGGGAATGAACAGGTAGATCACAAAGTATTGTAGAAGGTTCTGGAGACAATGAGTGACTAATATGAAATCTGATGTCATGAAGTGCAAAATGACAGTAAGTACATACCTACAGAATCATAAACTCATTTTTTTTTTTTTTTTTTTTTGTTACAACCTGGAAAATAACTATGGGTCTTGATACAGTTGTCTGAATCAGTTCAATATTCAGCAATAATCAAAAAGTTAAATAGAAATTGTTGAAAAGGAACTTGAAAGGGAAAAATATTATTGCTGTGGGAATCTGAATTGCACTGCCACAGTGCTAAAACACAGCAATTTCAAAAGAGGGTTTGCTAGGAGTACAGAGAAGGAAAGCAAGAACAGATGAAGCTACAGACAAGAAGAGTCTGTCATCCTGGGAAAAGGCTGACTAAAGGCATATGAAATCATCAAGAGGATAGGGAAGGTGAGTAAAGAATGCTAATACTTTGGATGATTCATAGTCATCTCTCAGTATGTCACACTGAGTTGTGAAGCTTTGTTGTGAGGCAGAAAGCTTAAATGGTTTCAAAAAGAAATTGGGATCAACCTGTGAGTTTCTCTGTCAGTGTCTATTAAACATGATTATATGGGTGAAATATGTGGCTGAGAAGTTTAAGAACTTCCTGATTATTACATTACACAATAATAGGGATGCCAAAAAAAAAAAGGAATTATTCTCTAAACGTCATTTATGTTATGCTGCTGGAGCCAGACTACTTTAGTAGTAGACTTTTAGTCTGCTTGAATAGATCTGAAGGCTTTTTGCATCAGGTGGTTGCAGTTAGTTTTGTATTTCAGCTAGCTTGTTGGTGTCTTGATGATGGACAAAACAGTGTTTGTTGTAATTTAAGGCAAGAAAAAAAACCCCAAAACATAACTATTAGACTGTGTCACTCATCAGATACAAAAGGAAATCTAAGTGTTTGTGGAATCTGTTTGTATTTTGGTTAACAGATAGTTAACTGAAATGTGTTTTGAGGAAAACGCTGATCTTGACTGTGTAAGGCTCTACATGAAGTTTATGGAAAAAACTGTATAACCTATTGGTATGGCTTAGGTTCTAATGTTTGGATCTGTGGAAGGTCTGGATTCCTTAGGAATTGATTAAAACTAGGGACATCTGATCTGTCTGATTTTTTTTTTTTCTTTTTTACCCACATATTGGAGAATAAAAGTTGCTATTAAAGAAAATTAGTATTTGCACCTTACCTGAGCAGTGGTGAGCATCTGACCTTGCTTCCTTCTTGAAAGCTCACCATGTACTTCTACAGTTTTGCAAATAAGTCAAACTGCTTGGGTTGCATCGAAACCAAATGAGCCTTTTCCCTTTGTAGAGAAATCTCTCATTTCTCTTCATGTGCTGTATTATCATTGAGACATATTAACAGTGGGAAATCTGCCGTTCAGGGATAGGAGACCTCATCTGGTATATCTATTTTTTAATTAAAGTACTTTGTGAGTCGAGTTTTGAGATAAAATGTAGGATGATGTGCAGGTGACTCAACTTAGAGTCTGTGTTTTATGAATTTCTTCTCATATTTTGCCTTGTATTGAAGGTTCAGTGAAAGATCAAATTGAAATCTACCCACAGAGTTTAATGCATTCAAGAAAATTTCTTATAACCCACAAAGAGGGAGAAAGAAGTTTAACCTGCTAAACAAAAGCATCATCTGGCTTAATAAAGATGACACAGCTCTCCTCTGCCTCCACCCTGTATAAGGAGGAACTCGGTCAGCTGTTGAGTCTTTTCGGGGATCCCATGTGCGACACTGCCCCTTGCTGCCCTTCTTGATTCTGGTGTGCACTGGCATTGTTGCCTCTCTGGAGAAGGATGTCACCTAGCACAGGAGCAAAGAAAGAAGCCATGTGCAGCAGTCTCTGTTAAGTGATGTAGAAGATTTCTGCCTTACAAGAATCACAGAATTTTCTCCTATTTGTTAAATGAAAGGAAGAGGTGTAACACATGGAGGGGAGAGCAGGGGCAAAGCGGGCTCTTAGAGTAAAGCTAGGCTGCAAATGAATGTGTATGCCATCAGGTGCATGTTTTAGATAAAGAAACAATGGTTTCAGTGACTTGTGGCTTTAAGTTTCTTGACCTGCTTGTGTAAAATAATGAATCCATAGCTTTCAATTTCAACTTTTGAAAAGTACAGCAAAATAGAGTTTTCTGCCAGCAGCTATAGGGAAAACAAAAACAAAAAAATGGGTTTGACCTGCTTTATGTAGATGATAGATGTAGATTGGATATTTTTACACACTTATTTTCCTGGATATTTCCTTTTTTACTGTTTGTTATGCCATTTTAATGTTAGCCTTTAATAACACAATAAAATTACTAGCAAAATGTAGAAATTAAATACTTCTAAAATATGTTTGAACTAAGCTGTGTAAATAGGGATTAAGATATTGAAAAACAATTGTGAATAGGAGTTTTTCCACATAACAAATTCTTCTGCATTAGACATATGTGAGTTCATTCAGCATCTTTATGAAAAGAACAATTCAACCATTAAAAAATGGACTTGAGCATCATGTTGGAAAAGGGTCACTTCAAACAGATTGAACTATTTGGAGAGGAAAAAAACAAACCTGCTTTTCTCCTTGCAAATGTACTTCATATGTCTGAATAACTTTTAATTTGGTTTGAGGTTATGTTTTCTAATAATTTAACTAATGACTTGTTACTATTTATCATTTCTTGTGCTAATTGGAGCGATAATCTTGGTTTAAGTAGTGTAAATTTTTTATTATTTGAGAGTACATGTGAGAAGCTGTTTTAATAATACAAGTTTAGTCTATAGCTTGCACAGATCATGGATTGATTAATGCAAGACAGTGCAGAGGGCTTGAGAAAGGAAGGTTTTTATCATGGTTGTCACATAGATTAAGTGGGGAAAGGAATTATCGTGATTATAGGAGATTTTTTGATTGGTGTAAAGGCTGAGGAGGTGAAAGTGGAGATGAAGACAAGAATTCTCACCAACCAAAAAAAACCTGTATCTTCACATGTGCAACAAGCACTTAAAAGCAGGCTTACAAAAATCCAACAACAAAATAAAGATTCAATATATTTTAGATAAATATTCTTCAGAGCCTTTCTAAAACTGAAAGTGATGGTATAATCAATGATTAGTGTTCGCTAAAGAAATTTCTCTCCTTGTTTTGCTTGACAAACCTGAGGAGGTTTGTCAAGCTGTTTGATTAGATTGGTAGCTGAGTAAAAGTTTTCTTTCTTGTGTTTGTACTTTGCATCCATGTCAAATGCAGAGAATGAGCGGAAGGCAGAAAATTACTTCCTTATCCACTCACCTTCCCATGGGACTTGGGTGGGAGGAAGAGACAGGGAATTAGTTTGGATTCACATCTTCCATTTCTGTTCATTTGTTGCAGTAGGAGATGATTTAAAGGTTTCCAGTAGTGAGTGCAAGCACAGAATTGCTAATAAGTTACTACTTGCTAATTAATTGTGAATACAGTATTCTGATTAGAGGTTATTTATAGAAGAATGAATACAACAGCGGGGAAAGTCTTAGAAAGGTGGGTGAGGGGACATGAATATATTGAAGAATTCTGTGAAAAGTAATCTAAACTTGGAAGATGGAATGAGCAAGATGCTCAAAATACTGTATAGTAAACCACAGAATTACGCATACTCTTGGCCTTTGCAAAACAGTGCATGGAGGGAGATAACTGTTAACACAGGTTTACACAATTTTAAGTTGAATGTGTTAGTTTGAAATGTAGTTTCACGTTTTAAATACTGTCTCTGGTTAACGCATACAACGGAGACTTAATAGTTTGTTAAATTTACTCCCAAAATAATGTTAAGATGTTTGTGTCCCTTAAAGAAATGCTGCCTCTTGTATGATCATATTTAAGTGTCATTAATTTTTTTTTGTACTTCAAGTAATTCACTCTCTTTTGTTTGGTAAAGTCTTGCAGTGAGAGAATTCCTTTGTCTGGATGATCCTCCGGGTCCTTTTGACAGTCTAGAAGAGAGCAGGGTAAGTGCTATGTAAAATGATAAAAGCAGAATGCACAAGGCAGTGGTTGTTGTTAGACTATTCTGAAGTCTGCTGAATGGTATGGAATGAAACATTTTTATTTCTATTCTTCCACAAAAATTTCTAATGGATGTATTTCTAAAACTGGCACAGTCTGACTATTGGTGAGCAGTGATAATCTTTGACTGCTCTGCTTTGTCTCTATCCCAACATATAATCTCTTCCTTTTTGCCTTTTATGACCAGTGGATGAAATTTATTTTTAAGGCAACTACTGAATATGAGGAGAGGTTTTGTATGTTTAGATTTAATGCATCCTCACAATGCATGCACCTTACACTTCAGGTCTTGCAATAAAATGTTCTTACTCAACGCTGTGGAATGTAATGAAAGGATTAATTTTGACCACCAAAAATGGTGTTCTTGCAGATAACTAAGTAGTGTTGTAAAACAGCAGCCTTTCAGCATGCATATGGGCACATTGAACAAATAATACTGTATGCTGTAACCTATTTTAGGAGAAGCAGGTTTCACTGACATGCAGAGCTGTATCAAGTCTGTCTAGAACAGATGGTATTAGTTTTCTTGCTTTATTGAATAACTGTGTTTTGGAATTGCACATGCTTTGTTAATGCTGTAGAAATTGATTGATTGATGCTTCTTCAACTAAATTTATATCTACCAGTTTTTGTGTGTAAGTGGGAGTGCCTTGACTCCTGTTACATGACTATGCACATCTGAAGGATTTGGTATTTTTTTTGTGTTAGGAGCTTATATGTTTTTTTCTATACAATCACTTTTCATCATAAAATGTACAGGAATTATACAGATAATTAAGAAATTTAAGTGCCCTCTTCATAGAGATTTTGATCTGCATACTATAGTGAAGTCTCAGGGTTGTTCTTCCACCATAGGAATCTAGGCAAATTATTAAAATAGCTATGCTGTTGCAGTTTTGACTAGTAACCATTTCTGTTGTTAGAGACAGCTGTCATAAAATTCTAGTCTTCAAGGGATACCCCACCTTATTACAGAGTGGTTGAGGTTGGAAGGGACGTCTGGAGATGGTATAGTCCAAGCCTCCTGCTCAAACAAGGTCTGCTGCTGCAGGTTGCCCAAGACCATGTCCAGTCAGGTTTTGAATATTCTGCAGAGGACACTTCACAACCTCTCTGTGCAACCTCCTCCTGTGTTTGATCCCCATCACAGTAAAAAAGTGGGTTTGTGTGTTCAAATGGAATTTCTTGAGTTTTAATTTGTGTTCATTGTCTCTTGTCCTGTCAGTGGGCACCACTGAGAAGAGTCTCCCTCTCCTTCATTCCCTCCCATCCAGTACTTCTACCCATTGATAAGATCACTCTCAGCCTTCTCCAGACTGAAGAGTCCTAGCTCTCTCATCTTACTCTTACATGAAAGATGCTCAAGTGCCTTAATTGTCTTTGATTATGATATTTGAATTGAGAGACCTAGAGTCGTGGTGAACAACAAAGCTGGAGATCAGCCAGCTCCCTCGGCGCTCACGGGTGCAACCTCTCAGGCCTCATAGACTTACGCATGTTCAATTTGTTTAAGGGCTCCCTGACTTGGACCTCCTCCAGTGGGGGTGTTTGTCTTACCCTTCCTTGTCTTTCCTTCTGGTTGCAGAGGTCTGGGATTCCTGAAGGCTGGTCTTGCCATTCAAGATAGGCAAAGCTGACATCAAGTACCTTAACCTTTTCAGTATGATTTGTCACAAGTTCCCCACTCAATTCTGTGGCAGGTCCATGATTTCCTTAGTCTTCCTTTTGTTGATTATGTACTTGTAGAATCCTTTCCTGTTTCGTTTCGCATACCTTGCCAGATTCAGCTCCGAGTTGGCCTTCACTTTCTTAACTCTGTCCCTGTAAGATCAGCAGCCCTGTACTCCTGGGTCACCTCTCCATGCTTCCACCACTAATAAGCTTGCTTCTTTCTGTCTGAGTTCAGTTAGGAGTTCCCGGTTCATCCATACAGGCCTCCTCCAGCCTTTGCTTGACTTCGTACTTGTTGAGCTGAATCTTCATTGAGCTTAGAGGTGGTGATCCTTGAATATCGACCAACTCTCCTGGACTGCTCTTCTCCTCAAGTTCACTTTTCACCTGCTTTCTTCCAAGCAGATTTCTGAAGAGATTGAAGTCTGCCCTGCTCCTGCCTGTTAGGATCCTGAACTCCTACATAGCAGAGAGCATGTGCATCCATCCCTTGCTTTTTTGTTTCCTAAACAATGCCTAACTACAGAACAAGTGCTATGGTCCACATAGAATCATAGAATCATAGAATGGTTAGAGTTGGAAGGGACCTTCAAAGGTCATCTAGTCCAACCCCCCTGCAAGAAGCAGGGACCTACCTGACTAGATCAGGTTGCTCAGAGCCCCATCCAGCCTGGCCTTGAACGTTTCCAGGGATGGGGCATCCACCACCTCTCTGGGCAACCTGTTCCAGTGCTCTACAACTCTCATTGTGAAAAAGCTGGAGTTCATCTTTAAAGGATCTCAAAAATCACTTCTGTTTTGCCTTACTGTTGTCATACAAAGCATTAAAAAAAAAAAAAAATCCTCTATTACTCTTTTCCTGGTAATGGAAGATACGGATATCTTCTATTTGGCTTACATATATTCTATTATTCCAGTTCAAGAAGGACTTATCAAAACATTTATCTTTTTGAGGAGAGGTAGAGGTGCCTCTGCCACTAGAAATCTATTAGGCCTTACAGAAATTTAATCACAGAAGTGTAGACAAAATATGACAAAAAAGATTGCTTTAGTGAATATCCTTGGAAATTGCTACCACAGGTCCTTTCCCAGCTATCAGTGTTTCATGATCCACTGAAGAAGAAAGCAAAACTCTCTTCCAGCTGGTCCAGTTCCATTGCCCTTTCAGAGCTTACAGGGAAAATTGGTCCCACCTAGGTATTGGAACCAGACTGTAGGTGTCCAGCTCCTCAGGGAGCGAGATAGCTCATTACACACAAATCTCTGATGGGTCTTTCTCAGCTTCAGTTCACCTTTCTGCTATTACGGCATCCTTCAGAACATGTTGATGTTTTCTTATGCAGTTGTGAATAGTGACTTCCTTTCCTTGGGCAGCTGATACATAGATTGCAGCTAGAGATTAGTTTTCCAAAAAGGCTTTTTTCAGTTCTCATATAGAACAATTAAACAGTTCACAACAGCAGTGGAATTTTTTTAGTTATTTTGTGAATAGGGAAATTTGCGTGTGCATAAATCTACAGGTAGAAATAATATAACTTAATTATGTTCTTAAGGAAATAATGGCCAGTTTTCAGTTAGGGCACCAGCAACCTTGAACAGCTTTACAAAATACACTAGAATTCACTTAATTTGCTTAGATGGAACAGAATGACTGCTTAATTGGACTAATTGGTAAAGCAATCACTAAAAATGCTCTATGAAGAATGCCACATGTTCTCAACTCTAGTAGATGTGAATAAAACTGGTTTAATTGATGATTGGTCTTCAATGCCTGTCAACCAAGATAAATTTGCTATATGAGTCAGTAAAATAAATTAAAACTCAGTGGGGGGGGGGGAATCAGAATGGTTCTTGAATTGAAAAACACTGCATTTGTTTGAATTGTATAATTACAGGAAAACTTAATATTTTAAAGTTAAGTCTGCTTCAATTAAAGCAAGTAATCGTATCTTCTTGATGTTTGTATCTCATTTTAAAACTTCAGGAAAAAACAGTGTCTTAACAGCACTGCTCTTAACTGAGCTCACATAAAGTGTTTATATGCAACGGATTCTGTGAGTTAGTGGTTAGTTGCATGTAATGTTAAACAGAGAAAGCCTCCTGTGTGGGTTTCTTATTTAGCAAGAACATGTAAATTATTAAATCAGAATTGCACATTACTGTTGGCAGACTTGCTCTTTACAGTAATAGTTCAGCAGGCTCTGTGCCAACGTTTCTGTCGCTTCCTGCATTTGGTGGATATTGCATTATACGTTGGCTCTTCACATTAAGTCACCGTCACACTCATCGGGGTGTACTGTATATACAAGTCACGCTCAGCAGAGTAACACAACATACCTACCATGGTTGAGTAGTTACTGCTCTTAGCATTTCATTACACTTCCAAAATGTTTTTGTATTGGTCTTCTGATTCTCATGATTGTTATACTTGTAGCAGCTATTTGGTACAGAACTTGTCTTTATCCTGGGTAGAACATATGGAAGAACATACACTTTTATCCAAATATTCCTAGCATCTTGGGAATAATTAGATATTTTGACTTTTAAGTGATGTAAAAGCAAAGCTTCTATGAGGGGAAAGGGGAGTAGGGAGTTCAGCTGACGTTCCATATAGGCAAACAGGTTCAAAGTTAGGGACTGCACATCAAAGGAGGGAAACCTCTTTCTAAAGTCTCTTGTGAGACAAACAAGTGATGTGATAAAGTATTTGCTTTACAGTGTAGCGTAATAAAATTGGTGTTCAAAGCAAAGTGGCATTGTTTTATTAAAGGCGTAACTTTTTTCTTTTTTTTAAGTTTATATAGCTCTTTATGGTAATCAATACAAAGAAAAGCAGCTACAACTCTGCTACAGGTTGATATTTCTAAAAGAAAAATCCATGAAAGCAGTCCACTGAAGTTAAATAGGAGATGTTTTTAAATGTGTCTTTTAGGCTTTCTGTGAAACTCTAGAGGAAACAAATTACCGTCTACAAAAAGAACTGCTTGAAAAACAAAGGGAAGTTGAATTGCTGAAGAAATTGTTAAGTGAAAAGCAACTTCATATAGATGCTATTGAAAGAAGAATTAGGTACGTAGAAATCTTACAGGTTTTAGGAGTTTCTTTTCATGAAGGTATTCTCTCTATCTAGTCACAAGCACCAACTATAAATGTATTCTCGGGAACAGTTTTCCCCACATGACCACACATAAAGCAATATTTTCAGTAGGCTCTTTCTCATATGCTGGCTAAAAAGCTGTTGTTTAGTTCAAATGGCTGAGAAAGTGTTCTCCCATCTTTTTCCCTCTAAAGTAACTGGGATTATTTTTCCTAATCCTGTAAATCCTGTAAAGATAAGGCAAAGATTCTCTTCTGCTTTTGACATATTGGATATGTGAAATGCCCTGCTCGAGATGAGAGCAGTGGAAAAATTGCTTTGAGTTAAAATTCCACCTGTACTCAAAGCCTTGACACCATAGTGATCAAGCGATTCTGTGTCTGTGTTAACATCTTTAACTTTGTTGTGGACTGCCTGGCTTGATGCTGCTCATCATTCACTTCAATCTAAGAGAAAAAAAAAAAGGTGGAATTTTATTATAAAACTTTATGGTGCCTGTCTGCTAAATTTTGTAGCAGAGCCAGGAGAGTTGATGTTAGGCTCTTCGGTGTCCCACTAGATCTCCTGAGTGAGTCATTCTGGGGTTTCCTTGGCAAAGGAGTAAATTCCCGTGGTCCCTTTAGAAGTTATTTTAATACTGCTTGAGTTACCGAATCTAGCGTAAACAAGTTGATTAACAAATCGCATCTTTGGATATAAGGCTTAAGCAAACTGCATTTGGAAAAGGATTTGAATTGTGGCTTATTGAAAATTCTGAACTGAATACCATATTTAGTTTGTCACTTTATCCTGAAGGCAAGTAATTGCATTTGAAAGATGCTTTTCCTGTCTGACAAGAAAGTTAGGATTTACAGGCTTAAGCAGTGAAATAGCCAATAAAAATCAAGTAACTCTCATTTGGCTAAAACATCATGATAGGAAATTGTGTGTGACTGAACATAAAATAAGAACACATGAGTAGCAAAAAGGCATTTTAATTTTTTTATTGCTTTCCTGAAGATGATTATTTTTTAAAGACACAAAGACCCTGCCAGTTTCTCAGATTTGAAAGTCAGCCAAGTAGTATCTGAAGTCTTAATTGAAAATAACTCCTGTGACTTTTAATTGTAAAAGTTACCAGGTAAACCTGTGACTTTGTTTAAGAAATTCAACTTGGCTAATGGGGATTGAACCCAAAAGAAACGGATCTGTCGTTGGCCTTCTTGAAGTGGAATTTTTATCTGATGACCCACCAAAGGCATCTTCTGCCTTTATGCTCAAAAGGCCAGGTACCAAAAACATATGTGAGGTAGGAGGGGACAACTGGACAAGGCATCAGACTTGTCGGCTTTTATATATCATGCTGGATTTGGCCCAAACATAGGCTGATAATCATGTTAGAGAATACTGCTGAGGTGTTACTTTAAATGCATGTATTAAAATAAAAATGTAGAAACAATAGTAATTTAAAAAGAGGGTGAAAAATATTAGTATCACTTTCAGCACAAAACTGTTCACAAAATTTTCTTTCCAATTCACCTAGCAACTGTCAACACTAAATTGATATGTTTGCCCCACAGAGCAATACTTTGGAAACAAGTTTTTTTGATAATTTTACATGACCATATTCCCATTTATAGCAAGGCTAGTCATACTGCCAACTCATGGTGCTGTTAAGAAAAAATTATTACCTATCTCTTTATCATTATATTCAGAGCAAATATATTGCTCTGAAAGTTAATATGTGACTCTAAAGTTACAATGAGAAACTTGGGAAACTGTTGAGGAAATTTTTTTATCATCCTGCCTGTCTTTCTTCTGACTGCTTTGGTTATAATCCTTTGGCCGTTTAGGCAAGATGTGCGTGGCTTAGATCATCTGCTTGTAGTTTCTTACCTGAAGTCATAATCGCTCCTCTGGGAGTTGAATTTTTGAAGTTACTAAATTGTGATGCAATCAGAGGATTGAATTTAGTTTGGGAATAAGCAACTTGAGCAAATAAACTGTTTAAATATCTACCAAAACTGTTTAAATATCTACCAGTGCAAGCCCTGCATCTTTGTAGTAATAAAAAAATGAGACATGTAGGAGTGGGATTGATGGATTACCAGAAACTGCAAAGTTTAAAATAAAACAAACAGCTCTTCAGTGATGAATGTTTGCTGTATGGATTGGTGGTACTCTGTTCTTATTTGTTGTAGGGATTTATCTTTAGGAAAAATGACTCGTCAGATTTCAGGAGAAGAAAGTGAGTGCAGTGGTGAGGTGGAGTCTTCTGCAGTAGAAGCAGACCAGGGTAACCTGGGTGAGGACAGCTGGTAAATACTATTATTTAACTTACAATATATTTTCATTTTCCTTAAAGTATGCTTTTAAATGTTTGGTCTTGCATAAATTCTGCACAGGTGAGGAATTCAGCATTTTATTGCACTTCTCTGTAGCTATCCCATGTTTCATAACAGATAATTTTAGATCTGGACTAACTGATAAGTTGAACCAGCCTTGTAAATGTTTTGTGGATTGCAGGCATAAAATTACTATGAAGAATAATTAGTTTCCGTTTGACAAAGCTTATTGATCTGTTGTTGCAGCTCAGATAAAGAGAACCATGAGGCATGCTGGAGTGGCTCTTTGGCTCAAAATTCTGTACCAGAAATTGAAGTTGCTGAAGTGGCATACACTGCTGATGAAGAATAGATCAGTAACAGCTGCTGTTACCTGGGAAAGGTTCATGTTTGGGACATACTCTGTGGGTAGGGGCATAGAGTAGCTGTGAAGAATTCACAGCAAAGAGCAAGAATGCACACATTGAATGTTTACATAAATCCTTACAAGTTATTAACGTAAGAAATATACCCAGTGCTGCTTTGATTTCAGTTTTTATCTAGCCTTTCTATATTTAATATATTAAACTTTAATAAGGGCTAAAATCAGCTGAAGATTAGATAGTGTACATACACAATTTGGCTGACTTTCCTAGCGCGGAGTGATGAAAGCTTCGCATTAAATCACCGAACGCATCTAACTAGCATGTCATATGTTGCCACTGATGTGACACATTTGATGTGTTCATCTGTTTGGTATTTGTGTTTTCATATTCTTATAGCCATAAATGAATGCTTGTTGAAGTAAAAATGGACTCATCTCACATGTAATAAGAGTGTAGAACGTGTTGGTTTTAAATTCTAAAGTTGAAGAGTATTTCTCTGGAAATTTTAATGCAATGCAATAGGAAAACTTACAGTACCAAGAGAAAAGTACTTACGAAATGGCATTATAGTTGGACATTTTAAAAAAAACCTGGTCATTTTTGCTGAAGGAACTAATATGAGACCCCCAAAACACTGTGTATTTTCATCCCAAGATAGCATGCTGTAATATTTTTGTTCAGTAATGCTGCTTTGAAAATCTGGGATACCTTTGCTATATACCCATATGTAACAATAAAATCTGTGAGTTTGCCTTTTACTTGGAACACTACCTCTTACCATCCTGCTAATGCATTCATGTTTGTTTAAAAATATTCCAGGTTATATGGAGGTTATTGAAAGACTTGTAAAGAAGCCATATTTTTTCCTGTACAGTTCATAACTAGATTGACTCTAGTTGCAATGTATTTTTGTTTCAACATATTGTGCACACGGGGATGTTGCTACATATGTTCTATAGCCTATTTTTCAAAATATATTAAGACAGGAGATGCACTTTATAATTAAGACTCCATTGTGCCAAGTTCTGTTGGCTAATTGGTTGAGAAAGGGGAGTTGCAGGGAGAGGATTATGTAGTGCCTTTTTGTGTTTTACTTGTTCATTACTGCAGAATTTTGTTACAGTGCTCTGGATCAGCTCTGTGGAATCTTTGATATGGCTCATTTCTGTTCCTCACTTATTTACTGAAAGTGCCTTGTTTTATTCTGCTTTTCCAATAAGAAGAATGCTGTTTTGTTTTAATCTTTTTTTTTTTTTTTCACCCTATACCACCCACATCGCTGTTTAATGTTGTCAATATGCAGTGTCTTTG